>JAQZBX010000259.1:0-123741 GCA_029593785.1 Cabassous unicinctus
GAGAGAGAGACAGAGAGAGAGAGAGAGAGAGAGAGAGAGAGGTTTAGATAAAATACTTGGTTTAGATAAAATACTTGGATGGAAATTTTGGAATAGCATATAAATGCTTACTCAAAACCCTTCAGCAGTGACAGTTTGTGATTAGGTGGAAACACAATCTACTCTTCTTTGTCAGTGAGCCTCTTTCCCCAGCCAACCTACTGTTTACTTAAAGGCTTCCATGGTGGCAGTGATGGGAGTTATGTATTTTCTCAAATAATTATATTCACTAAGGCTGATTGGACTACTACCAGTTCTGAATATTGATTTGGCCAGCAGCAGGGACTGATGGCTAATCACTAAGAGAGCACCATCTATTAAAGAATCCAGTCAATCACCAGACCCTTTATTTCATTAAAGGTATATCAATGCTTTCCTCACATACTATATTTAATATGGATCTGGAAAGGATTTCTTGAGCTAAAGTAAAAAGATTAACTGATGATAGTTTTTAAAAAAAATATTTCAATATTGTTTTTCAATAAAAACATTTAATAAAAATCAATTTTAGAAAGACAAAATGAGATATTATTTAATCCTATATTTTATCTTTTTTAATTTTGTTACATATTCTGCCTTTGTGAAGAGGAAGGAGGAAAAGAATGTGGCAGCACTTAAGAGTGTCAGCTATAGAAAGCTTGTTAAACTATGTTCAATAATTCTCTGAAATTTGCCAATACCTAATACTTCATATTTCATTGTTACACAAGATCTATCCACAAAATTAGCCATAATTCCTACAAAAGAGCTAAATAATATATTCCCAAAATCCACAGGAAATTCTACAGATACTTTTCCACATGAAAACATTTATTGAGTACCTACTTTTTTTGGCACAGTTCAACATGCAGAGGAAGTACTTCTCTAAAAGTTCTCATAGACTAGTTGGATAAGACAAAACAGATAAACAGACTATTCCAACAATACTGTAAAGTTTGTATGATGAAAGGAATTTCTACAAGTTTAACACTTACATGTAAGCTTTGAAAAAATTACAGATGATTTATCTCTGCTCCTTTGTTTTCCCTCCCCCAAAAGTGGTCTTAAATAACTGCAGCACATCTGTGTAAAATAATAATAATAAATATAAAATAAACATCTCAATTGACAGGACAACTAGAGCATAGAAACTGTGAGTATAGCAGCTGGCCCGAAACTCAAGGGCAAAACAAATACAATCCGTTCATAGAACAATCTCTTATCCATAAGGACAACCAGAGTAGGTATTGAGTAGTGATACATGATGTGAAATAAGTACCCTTGTTCTGTGCAAAGGAATAAGGACCATATTTTATATGCTTCTAGTTCTCTGAGTGCACTGGATGTTTGCTTAATTCCACAGAAACATGGTGAGGTAAATTCAAACAAAAAAGAAGTAAACAGTATGCTTATAAAAATTTTTTTAGTTGATCTAAATACCATCTGTATTTTATAGGTTTTATTCATACTTAGGCATGGTTGATAATCTGAAGATATGACTTTCTGATATTTTGCATACATTTATTTAAATATAGATAAACCACTTCCACCTGGTCACTTTTTCCCCAGCCCATTACAGATTGATAATTTTTAAAAATACAATTAATATAAAACCCTTTATACAAAACAAATATCCACCTAACATTTCCATTTTTAACCACATTGAAATATATAATTCACGACAGTGTGCTAGCATTAACACCATCCATTACCAAAACTTTTCCATCATTCCAAAAAGAATCTCTGTAAATTTTAAGCCTTCACTCCCTAGCCCTAGCCCCAACTCAGACTGGTGATCTATATTCTATATTCTGACTCTTATGAGTTTGCTTATTTTAATTATTTCATATCAGTGAGATCATACAATATTTGTCATTTTATGTCTCACTTATTTCACACAACATGTTGTCTTCAAGTTTTATCCATGTTGTTGCAAGTATCAGAACTTCATTCCTTTTTACAGCTGAATAATATTCCACTGTGAATATGCCACATTTGTTTATTCATTAATGGGTTGATGGACAGTTGGGTTACCTCCATATTTTGATAATTGTGAATAATGCTCTTATGAACATCAGTGTGCAAATACCTGCTTTCAATTCTTTTAGGTATATACCTAGAGGTGGGATTGCCAAATCATATTTTATTCTATATTTAACTTTCTGAGGAACTGCCAAACTGTCTTCCACAGTGGCTGCAACATTTTACATCTCCACCAGTAATAAAAGATTTTTCCTATTCTTCTATATCCTCTCCAACACTTGTTATTTTCTGTTTTGTTTTGTTTTTTAGTAGTTCCATTCTAGTGGGTATGAAATGTTATCTCATTGTGGTTTTGATTTGCATCTGTTCATTTTATAACTTCATCTTTTACTTGATTCATCTTTTGTTTCTTCATTACTAAATACTTCATTAAAGAGAAATAATTACACAATAATTTTCTGATAACCAGTGTTTGAATGAATAACTTATTTTAACAGTAAATATATCTTAATGCCATAAATGTTAATATTCATTGATCCAGCAAATCTTAAAGATATGTTATACTTTGTATCCATCAAAAATTAACAAATTGCACTTTTGAAAGATAAAATTTAAAAGTTTAGAACTTCTATTTCAAACACTATGGAAAACTACCTTAGGAAATGTGGTGATTAGCTTTATTTGTCAACTTGGCCAGGTAATAGTGTCCACCTGTTTGGTCAAGCAAGCATTGGCCTGAAGTTACGGTGAGGACATTTTGTGGGCTTAAATCATCAGTAAATTGATTGCATCTATGGCTGATTATATCTGTAGTCAACTGAAGCAATTGCCTTCATAACAAACGTCTCATCTTATCAGCTAGAGGCCTTAACAGGAGAAATGAAGATTTCAGCAGTCAGAAGAGAGAATTTCCATCTCTACTTCAGCCAGCCAGCTTCTCTTTGAGAATTCATCAGAATCTTCAAAGGACTTCCCAACTTGCACTGTGCGCTACAGAATTCGGACTCATTCATCCCCACAGTTGGATGAGAAAATTTTATAAAATCTCATAATATTTACAAATATCTCCTGTCAGTTCTGTTTCCCTAGTGAACTCTGACTAATAGAGTCAATGAATGGTATGATAACTAATGTAAAGTAATTCTGATTTGTTATTGGAATCAAAGGTACTACTAGTTACAAAAGAGATTGAAATGGAAGTAAAGAATGATACTCTAATTTGGATTCCATCTTTTATTTTATAAATATTTTATATGAAAACTCACTTTGTAGCTGAGTAAAACTGAATAACATAATTTATTTTAGTATTTTCATTAAATTTCTAATCAAGTCAAGATGTGAGAACATTTTGCTGCAGAAAGGTACTATTGCTTTTGGTATTTTTTGAAAGTTGATCTTGGATAGAATGCTTTTCTAACTTTTACATAACTTGGAGTAATTAGAACGTAATTAAGTTAGGCAAATGACAAAATATAAGATATATCAAACATAATTAAAATGTCTCCCTGTGATCCATTTGTGTTTTTATATATTTGTTAATTTTGCTATTCATATTTTCCTCAAATCACCCATGTTATAAGGATCTCTAATTCTTAGCAAGACCCATATAGTATATTTGTACAATATTAAAATCTTCTTAACTTAATGTTTCTCATTTTAATGTTATTGAAATGTTTCTTTCTTTTAAAATATTTAAAATAGTTTATTCTTCTCTTTTGTGTTTGATAGTTTAGACATACTATTGAAGCTCTTAGATCTAAAAGTTGTCCACAGTCAAACAAAAAATGTAGTCAGAGTCTATCTACATTCTAACTTGACACTTCAATGTGACCTTTGGCAAAATTTATATCACTTTTATTCCATTGATCAATTTGTCTATATCTATACCAAAAAATTAACTCAAAATGAATCAAGGACCTAAATATAAAAGCTATAACCATAAAACTCCTAGAAGAAAATGTAGGGAAGCATCTTCAAGATTGAGTGGCACAAGGAAGCTTCTTAAAACTTACACTCAAAGCACAAGCAATGAAATAAAAAAATAGATAAATGGAACCTCTTCAAACTTAAAAACTTTTGTTCCTCAAAAGATTTTGTCAGGAAAGTAAAAAGGCAGCCTACACAATGGGAGAAAATATTTGGAAACCACATATCCAATAAGGGTTTGATATCAATGTTATATAAAGAGATCATATAACTCAATGATATTAAGGCAAGCAACCCTATTAAAATGTGGGCAAAAGACTTGAATAAACATATTTCCACAGGGGAAATACAACTGGCAAAAAAGCACATGAAAAAAATGTTCAATATCACTAGCTAAGAGGGAAATGCAGATCAAAACTACAATGAGATACCATTCCACACCCTATAGAATGGCCATTATTTTTGAAAACAAACAAATGAAAAGACAGAAAACTACAAGTGCTGGAGAGGATGTGGAGTAATAGGAGCACTCCTTCACTGTTGTTGGGAATGTAGAATGGTACAGCCTCTGCGGAAGACAATTTGGCAGTACTGCCGTATGATCCAGCAATCTCATTACTAGGAATATATTCAGAGGAACTGAAAGCAAGGACATGAACTGATACATGCACACCAATGTTCATAGCAGCATTATTCACAATTGCTAAAATATGGAACCAGCCCAAGTGTTCATCAACCTATGAATGGATAAACAAACTGTGGTATATAGATATACAATATGATACTATTCAGCAGTAAGAAGAAATGAAATGGGGATGCATATGACAACATGGATGAACCTTAAAGATATTCTATTGAGTGAAATAAGCCAGACACAAAATGACAAATATTGTATGGTCCCACTAATATGAACTGCGTACAATGGGTAAACACAGAGGTAAACTCTGGAGTATAGGTTAGTAGGAGATAGAATGTGAGCTGAGAATGGGAGCAAATGCTTAAGGTGTGTAGACTTTTAGAAAGGTTTATTGTAAAAGTGTGGAAACGAATAGAGTGGATGGTAATACATTATAGTGAGTATATCTAACACTGCTGATTTATAAAGATGATTGTGGTTGAAAGGGGTAGTCTGGGAATGTAAATGCCAATTGAATGGAAGCTATAGACTAATCTAGGAAATATATAACATAATGATGAAGATTGTATTTAATAGTATAAATATAAGATTGTTCTTTTACAAAGTGTTAAGAATATGGCAATACACAGGAAAATTACAACTAATGTAACTTATGAGCATTAGTTAACAGTAACTTTGTAATATTTTGCAGCAATGGCAATGAAGATACTAAATCAATTCTAAAAGACAGCAAGAGGGAGATATGGGATTTTTCTTGAGGAGTAATGAAAATGTTCTAAAATTGACTGTAGTGATGACTGCACAACTGTGATGAAAATGAGAGCCATGAGTGTACACCTTGAATAGATTGTACAAAGCATGAGACTGTATAACACAGGGAATCCAGTAGTGGAAGATGGACTGTGGTTTACAGAAAAAATATGAGAATGTTCCCGCATGACCTTCAACAAATACATAATACTAATGTTGCGGCACATGGAATGAAAACCCAAGAGGCACTCTGAGGAGCGGGTGAACGAAGTTTTATTATGCGTGGGCTCAGAGGAGAGTCAAGTCTCCAAAAAAATCTGAGCCCTGTGTCTTGATTTTCATAAGTTTATATAGAAACTCTAAGTGGGCAAATTCCTAAGCAAGTGGGCAGGAGGGGTTGCAAAAGCAAAAGGAAAGAGGTTAGCTTATCTTCCTAAAGCAGAGGGCTATTAAGGAGGAAAGGAGTCATTATCTGTTTAGAGTTGTAAATTTCAGTTGAAAGGGGCAAGCAGGGAGTGCTTTTCTATGTGGATTCTAGGGAAAAAAGGGGAGGAAGGGAGAAAGAGACGCAGGGGAGCTTATTTTTCTGAAGCTGTGGGTTTCTCCTGAGGGGTGTTTAGGGCCCTGGCACTTTCTTAAACATCCCTCTCCTTTGATGCCCTTGTAATTTTTTATGGGGCATCATCTGCTAACATGGGGATTTTTCTGTAGTCCCCAAGGGCTGATATTTAACACGAGGCATTACTTGGTGTTTTAAGGCATTTAAGCGGGAAGTGATGTATTGTGTTAGGTACCATAGAATGCATGGCCCGAAAGTTAAGAGGAAGAAGACTGAGGCTATTACTGGCATGAATGGCAAAATCCAGGAAAGGAGATACTGGAAGTAGTTTCCATTGGCAGATGCCTGGTGTACACAGTTTAAGTGGTCTTTAGCTCATTCTTTTAGTAGGGCCACCTTTTCTCTAACTATCCCTGAGGAATTTGCATAGAAACAGCATTCTTCCCCCAGGGCCTGGCAGATCACCCCTGAACCTGCGTTGAGCAAGTCTAATCCTTGCCTGTTTTGTAAAACCACTTCTGCCAACGAGTCTATCTGGTCTTGCAACCCGTTGAGAGCCCCCAATATTTCTTCGAGGTCATTTGATGTTTCCTGTGCTAGGGTTTGTATGCCCTCCTGACCAACTGTGAGTGAGGCCCCTGCTACTGCTGTACTCCCGACTACTCTTAGTCCTAAGAGTATCTGAATTGCCTGAATTGCTCATTTGGCTCGGGAGAGCTCTCCAGGCAATTCATCTCTATACACTGAGAACGATGGTACTGGCTAAGCCAGGTAAAAGATGCCCTGGCCATCCTGGGGTAGGCACCGGTAGGCATTGGTGCCACAGACCAAGATGATGGAATTTGCGGCACATTGGTCAGGCTCACTGAGTGGGTGGGTGGTGTTACAGTTGGCCCTTCCAAGAGGAAGGATGGTTGAAGGAGACATGGTAGTTATGTTTTTACAGTTAGCCAGCTTTCCTGGGGGTTTGGTTATGTGGACTGGGAGAGGCCTGGTCCCCGCTGCAGAGCTGTCATGGGTCAGGAGGGTTATGTTCCATGGGACAGGTACGGGGAAGATGGTTTGACTTGAGGAAGTGCATAGCCAGCAGGATGCAGCTATGTCGGGCTGGGATTCATTTAGGAGTTGGTAGAAATTTTGAACCTGGTTAAAAGGACGTTGCGGGGGCTGTTCTAACTTTGGCTCTTAGCGTTTGGGCAGCTTTACTGATATTTTTCATCAGGGTTTTCTCTGGGGGTTGAGTTACCGGGATCGGTTGGACCAGTATGAGTTCCCCTGGGTCCAGCCCGATAGGTTGTATATTCCAATTCCTAGTTTTAGTCCTGTTTGGGCCTTTAAAAAGGTATTTTCTGATCAGGTGGTTATGTATAATAAGGTGAGTTTTAAGGGGTCACAAGTTTTTATGCCACACCCTGCCGGGCTGGGGATTTTCTGTAGGAGATATGGAGAAGTCGGTAGGATCCCCCTTCCAGGGAGCAGTGGCACCTACCAGCAAGCTCCAAGAGTGGCAGAATCCTCCACTCTTTTGGGGGTCTCTGCAGAAGTATTTTCATAACTCCCATAGTTGCGACCTCTACAACCTCTCTGGGGGCAAGTATGGGGCGTGGGGGTATGGGGCAACTAGCAAAGTGTAAGGAGCATGATCTTGGATTTCCCTGCAAGCGTCAAATATTACAGAGGCTGAAGTTGCACCTGCCGAGAATGGGACTGAAGCGTTCAGCATGGATTGTTTGTCCCAGCTTTGACTAACTTGCAGCTGCCATAGATTTTGGGGGCAGGTATTGGCTCCTAGGGAGGGGGCAAGGAAGGAAAGGACAAACAAGTTTAGGCACAGAAACATCCTATTATACACCAGTAAGCAATTGCAATTAGGGCTCTATTCACAATAGTCCAGTCTGCAGGGGCCACAGCAGCAAGTCCAACTCCAAATACCAAGGCGAACAGGCCGTATAAGCACAGGATCCACCAGGAGCAAGGGTCCATTCAGCAGGCGTTTGATGAAGTTGGTGATCGGGGATCCCAGGCAACTCGTACTCTCAAGGGGTGGCTGGGTACGGGTTGGGCTGTCCAGCTGTCCTGCTCTTTATCAGGGTGTGCCTTCTTGACCCTGGAATGATGGATCCAAGGGATGATGCCTGCATTTAAGAGCAGTAGGACTTACAAGGATCACAGTATGTGGACCTGTCCAGGAAGGCTGAAGGGGTTCTTTTTTCCAGTCTTTGGCCCAGACTAGGTCCCCTGGCCGGTGGGGTTGCACCGGGTGTCCCAGGGGGTTGAGGTTCTGGGACAAGACAGTTTTATGTATTTTGGCTAAGTTTTTTCCAGCTGCTGGAGTGTGGAATCTTGGCTAGCCTCCCCCAGAAGTTTGAGATTTCCTTTGAAGTCCCGGATAATTGGGGGTGGCCATCCAAACAGAATTTCAAAGGGTGAATAGCTTGTGTGTCCTAGGGTATACCTAACTCGGAGAAGGTTTAAGGAAAGTAAGTCTACTCAGGAGAGACCAGTTTCTTGGCAGAATTTGGCTAGGGTGGCTTTGAGGGCTCGATTCATGCATTCAACTTTCCCTGAACTCTGGGGCCTGTAAGCGGTATGAAGCTTCCTCTTGATTCCTAGCATTTTTGCTAGCTCTTGGACCACGGCAGCCATGAAGGCCAGGCCATTGTCACTTCCAATAGACAGTGGCAGCCCACGTCAGGGAATGATTTCTCTAAATTAAGCCTTAGTCACTTCTCTTGCTTTTTCGGTGTGAGTGGGGAAAGCTTCGACCCAACCTGAAAAAGTGCATATCATCACCAACAGATATTTGTACCCCCGACTTGGTTTCACTTCTGTGAAGTCTACTGTGAGATCTTCAAAGGGGGCTGTCCCTGTGTGCTGGACACCTGCTGGAGCATGGGGGCCCTGAAAAGGGTTGTTTTTGGCACAAACTTGGCACTGGTTGCTGATGGTGGCACAGAGAGAAGCTAGTCAGGCTACATAGTAGTATCTCCCAAGCAAGACTTCTAGCGCAGTTTTTCCTAGGTGAGTGAGTTGGTAGTATCACTGGACGAAGACATGAGCGGCTTCTTTGGGACAAAAATCCTGTCATCCAGGAGCAGCCAGGTTCCTTCGGGGGTTCAGCTTTGCCGTTCTCTCTTAGCCCATTCCTGTTCTTCCCGGGTATAGCTTAGTTGATTAGTCTCTTGTCCTAAGAGGGACAGCTGTGGTGTCAATTCCGGGACTCTTATTCCATGAGTTTCTTCAGCCGCTTGCCGAGCTCCTTTGTCGGCTAGCCTGTTTCCTTGAGCGACCATGTACATTCTTTTCTGATGTCCCTGGCAGTGGATGATGGCGACTTTGTCTGGTTTCCAGATTGCTTCTAACAGTTGGAAGATTTCTTCTTTGTTTTTGATTTCCTTTCCCCCTGCGGTTAGGAGACCTCTTTCTTTATAAATCACCCCGTGGATATGAACAGTAGCAAATGTGTACTTAGAGTCAGTGTAAATGTTTACCGCTTGCCTGGTGGCTAGCTGCAGGGTTCGGACCAGTGCCCAGAGTTCTGCTCGCTGCGCGGACCATCCCTGTGGTAGAGATGCCACTTCCACCACCCGTTCGGTAGTGGTGACTGCATATCCAGCAAGCTTTTCCCCATTTTTAACGAGACTGCTCCCATCTGTAAATAGTGTCTGATCTGGGGAAGGGAGCAGTTTGTCTTGGAGGTTGGGGCGACTGGCGTAAACTTCCTCAGTGACTTCAACACAATCATGCTCAGGAACCCCTTCCTCTTCCAGTAATATTTGAAGGTAATCTGGGCTTCCAGTTTGGTTAAGAGGTCCCTACCAAGCAGGGGAACTGGACATTCAGGCAGGTACAGAAATTCATGAGTCACTTCATGGCCACCAAGCTGGCAAGTTCTTGACTGGCAAAAAGGCCGATGGTTTGACTAGTCTCTAGTCGCTCCTGTGATATTAGCGGTTTTTCCACTAAAGGGGATGACGGGGGTTGTGACCACAGACTATTCAGTGCCAGTGCCCACCATGAAAGTCAATGACTGGCCCCTGACTTGTAGTTTGACCATGGGCTTGTGGGGGCCAAGTTCCAGTAAGCCTGGTCACCCCTACTCAGGGTTGAGCCCTGCTAGCCCAATCAGGTGGTCTTGGGGCTCAGGTCAGTATTTCTCTTTAGGGATGTTCCCTCTATGTGCCTGAATCTTTTGGGGGCACTCATTTTTCCAGTGTCCACTTTCTTTGCAGTAGGCACATTGGTCTCTGGCCAGGGGCACCCTTCTGGTGCTTATCCCCCCTTTTCAAGGTGGCCCTTTTCATCTGGTGGGGTCAGGATTTCCCAAGGCTGCTGCCAGTAGGGAGGCTTGAAATTTTATTGCTTCTTGGCTTCTTGTTCGGTGGCTTCATCTCGATTGACGAATACTTTGTTGGCGACATCAAGGAGTTGAGAGATGTTCATGCCTGCAAACACTTCTAATTTTTGGAGCTTTCTTTTAAAGTCCATTACTGCCTGTGCAACAAAGGTGGCATTCACCAACCTCTGGTGTTCCTGAGCTTCTGGGTCAAAAAGAGTATAGATTCTGAAGGCCTTGCAAAGTCATTCATAGAAATCTCCTGGAGATTTGTTGGGGTTTTGAGTAACTAAAGTTGCCTTTGTCATGTTTGTGGGTCATTGTGCTCCTTCTCGGACCCCTCAAAGGAGCACTTCCCAATATTGCTGGAATGCAGCCCATCCCTGATTAGTGTTGAAGTCCCAGTTCATCTGGGCCTCTGGTGCCACCTCTCGTGCCCAAGCCTCCTGGTTTAAGATGCCAGTTGGGGCGTGCCCCTGCAGCCACTTTTGGGCTTTCATCAGAATCCATCATCTATCCTCTGTTTTCAACAAAGTCAGGAGGAGTTGGCAGCAATCATCCCAAGTAGGACGATGGGTTTGGAAAATGGATTCCATGAGATCAATAAGGGCCTGGGGCTTTTCCAAGTAGGAGCGGGTGTGGTGCTACCCATTTAAGAGGTCTGTAGTTGTGAAGGGCTGATAGTATAAAACAAGCCTCCCAGGTCAGATGGTCCCATCCTCACCAATCTGGCCTGGACCCTGTGTTTCATAGAGGGGCATCTGTAATGTGGGTTGTCCTGACTGGAGCCTCCTTGCTATTGGGGTTCCAGAGTTTTCCTCAGGGGATGGTTGATGTTCCTGGAGGGACCGAAGGTGGGGGTGTTTCTGGGAGATCTGCCTATGTTCCTGGGCTGGGAGAAGAGGCTAGAGCAGCCGGAGTGTATGGCGGTGGTGGTGGGGGTGGTGGGTCCTCCTCCGAAGGCCCTTGATGAATGACTGGCTTCTGGAGCCCCATTCCCTGTGCAACCAAGACCCTGTTCTTTCCCTTTTTTCCAATGCACAGTCGAACCCAAGGGGGCAGAGTATGGCCTATCTCTAACCAAGAGTCGATGTAGGGAAACTGATCGGGGTGGCCAGGAGTTCCTGTGACAACCAGCCACACTGCACGGATCCTGGTTATATCCAGGGTCCCTTCCAAGGGCCAGTCAATGTTAAAAGTGGGCCCCTCTACTTCATATAATTTTCAGAGGGTGCCAGGGTTCATCCAGATGCCATAATCTCCGGAAAAACCCTTCTTGAAATTCTTGAGCATGCAGTTTAAGATGGTAGGTTTTGACTGTGATGAGCCCATACCCTGCATTGATGGTGCAAGACAGAAAAGGGAAGGGGTCGCCTCTTTCAAGGCCACACAGATGTCCGCCTGTCTGCGTCTCTCATGAGAACTTTGGCTCATCTTGGCTAAGGCGCCTGGGCAGAGTTTGGGGTGGCCGTTATGCCATATGACATAGTCATGGAAAACAGGTTAGGGGCCACACGGACTCCGTAGTATAAAGCTTTGGAGTCACAGACTGGAATAACAGAGGCAAGCCTCTGTCATCCTCACTCACACACACAATCGTTCAGAAGTTACATAGTCCCTCCTTCAGGAATTAACAGTAATAAGTCCACACCCTGAGTCAGTGGCACAAGACAGACAAAGGAATGGGTTGCCTCTTCTGAGGCCACTCAGATGCCCGCTTATCCACATCTCTCACGAGAACTTTGGCTCGTCTTGGCTAAGGCATCTGGGCAGAGTTCGGGGCGGCCGTTATGCCATATGACATAGCCGTAGAAAACAGGTTAGGGCCCACACAGGCTCCATAGCATAAAGCTTTGGAGTCACAGACTGGAATAAGAGAGGCAAGCCTCTGTCATTCTCATTCACACACACAATCGCTCAGAGATTATGCAGTCCCTCCCACAGGGATTGCCCTATTCTGGAATCTTGGTACTCAAGATTTCAGGAGGTGAGCAGTCTCCACTTCCATCTGGATATGGGCCTTACTGAGGACTTGGCACCCGGGGCCTTACCTTTCCGGAGTCTTCTGGCACTGTTCAGTCCTGCTCCCCACTGAATCAGGTCAGGGTGTGAGGACGTGGCCCACAGTGACCGTCTCAGAAGGAGGTCCCGTCAAGAGGACGGGTGGCGCCCACCTTGTTCGCTCGGGGATTTTCATTGGCCATGCCCGTCAGCCCCAAGCCAGAGGCACAACCGGCCTGCTTGGTTGGGCTTTCCTGGTCAGGGAACAAAATGTTGTGGCAGATGTAATGAAAACCCAAGCAGCTCTCTGTGGAGCAGATGAACGAAGTTTTATTATGGGCGGGCTCAGAGGAGAGTCAAGTCTCAAAAAAAATCTGAGTCCTGTGTCTTGATTTTCATAAGTTTAAATAGGAACTCTAAATGGGCAAATTCCCAAACAAGCAGGCAGGCGGGGTTACAAAAGCAAAAGGAGCAAGGTTAGCTTATCTTCATAAAGCAGAGGGCTATTAGGGAGGAAAGGAGTCATTATCTGTTTAGAGTTGTAAATTCCAGTTGAAAGGGGCAGGCGGGGAGTGCTTATCTTCCTAATGATGTGGATTCCAGGGAGAGAAGGGGAGGAAGGGAGAAACGGACTGAGGGAAGCTTGTTTTCCTGAAGCTGTGAGTTTCTCCTGAGGGGGGGTTAGGGCTCTGGAACTTTCTTTATCACTAATACAGGGTATTAGTAATAGGGTAGGTTGGGGGAAAAATACACGAAATGTAAGATATGGGCTATAGTTAGCAGTAATATTTTGCTGATGCTCTTTCACAGTTTGTAACAATTGTTTCACAACAATGCAAGGTGTTGGTGGTGTGGTGATGTATGATGTTATTCATGTTTGTTTTGTAAGTTCACAACATTACTATACACTTATTGTTTATGTATGTCATGTATGAAAGATATACTTCAATAAAATTTTATTAAAAATCATACGATCTCTTTCAATAAGCTTTGTTCCCACAGGCGGATTAAAACCAAATTTGAAAACAATATATGAGGCCTCAAGGCAAGTTTGAACTTGGCAAAATTATAAACAAAATAAAGATTGCCTTCAATTCCCCCTCTTCCCCTTTTCTGAATATCATTTTTTGTTTTAACTCATTAGTCTTTCTATTACTTATGCTGTCCGTCACATCTTTATGTCTTCTGCTACCTTACAGTAACTGTCTTCATAAGTTGTCTCTCTCACACTCCATGAAACATGTAAGAACACGGAAATTTTAGAAAACCCATATTCAAATTCCTACTTCACTATATATTACTGAGATAAAGTTGTAAACTTGATCTTATCCCTTTCTGAACTTCAATTTGCTTACGCACAAAATAGGGAAATAATTAATAATATTTGAATATGCAAATATTTGAAATAACATATTACTTTTCCCTTTATGTGCAATATGCTGTAAATAGTATGTTATTACCTGTAAGATCATATATCTATATAAAGACTTTTGACACTTTTTGCTTTGTTTTGTTATATTCTGAGAATAATACAAATTGGAAAACAGCATAAGCTAGCCTGACTTAAAACTCTTCCAGTTTATGTTAAATTCACCTACTATATGAAAAAAAGGACTAGTTGGGTGACACATTTCAAGTAGAAAATGAGAAAACTTAGAGTTTAATGGATAACTAGGGCCATGATATTTTAAGTATTATCAAGTTATTCATGGAGTGAAGATATTTTTAATGGACAAAATACTTAAAATAATCCTCTTTTCTGTTCCTAATGGAAAAATTAATTTAATCTTATTGATTTTCATTTATTGCAGATGACAGAAGGGTATATATATATGTTTGTATAACCAACTGAGTAATTAAAGTAAAAAATTGACTTTCATTAAATAATATTAGTTCATCTCTATAATTTCCTGGCCATGTCTCTTCTGTAGTCTAATAAATAGTATATACACAGGCAAATGCTGACAAAATTGTGAAGTTCCTCTGTGCAATGAAGAAGTTCCAATTGTGGCCACCCCTTATAGAAAGAATGATCTGTCATGTGCTCTTCTTGGTGTAATGGCTATGACACAGTTATGGTTTTCAATTGTAGATATTTTTGCTTTATGTTTATTAATTACTCTAAATTTCATTCATTACTATTAGCATACTTTGCTATAAACTGTTTAACTCTACATGTGATTGTTTGACTTATACAAAGGTATAAAATTACCTTTGATAGAAAATATTCATGAGTTCTTCACTGAAAAACAAGTATGCATTTTGTGTATACCACTTTATCAGCCATTTTTATATTTGCAATATAACATGCTATATTGCTTTTAGAAAGAAATTTATTTCATTATTTAAAATAAAATATTTAAATATAGATGAAAATCATGGCTAAGCTTGAAACTTTCTAAAATTAGATAAGAATTCATTGCTTTCTAAATGCATAACTTAAAGTCTTAATGCCCCCTAATTTTCAGATTACCTGCTGTTATTGTTATTTTTTATATTTTTCTTGGCATACTTAATATTGTACTTTAGAATGAAGGAGAGTGCTTGATATATATCTGTAAGTTGTGAATTATTTTTATGAAGGAAGATAAATAATAGTTTATTTTATACATTTATTAGAGGATATTAGAAAAAAATTGGCAATGGCTACTTTGCGGGGGTGGGAGGAGGATAGTTTGTTTCTTTTAGGAAGCACTGTAAAATCCCCAGGCAACTATTTTAATTAACACTGATCCCATCTATCATTCAAGTTCCCACAAACTCAATTATCTACTTGGATAGCTCCAAACTTTCAGAATAAACCCTTTGAACAACATAGTGGAATTATTAAAGATGTGAAAACGAGTTTCATGGCTTGCCCCCTTCAATATGGTTATTTTTTGTTATTACAGTTTCATGCAAACAATATATGCATTTTTCTTTTCATAAGGTGTATAATATTATGGTCAAAAACACCAACATATATTTCACTACATAGATCATTAGCTCACATTTACATGGATATTTTCATTCTTTGAATACTATCTCATTTAGAAAATTTCTTATTTAAAAACTAATGGCTAGCTAAGAATTAAATTAATCACATTGCTATAAGTAATTTTCATTAAAAAGAATTGAATTCATTAGGAATTTTACTGTAATATAATATAAAGAGTATAAATATTGCAAATAGGAATTTTGCCCATAAACTTCTAATTTATGGTGGTTAAAAGAAAAACTCAGGTGTCAGGAATTCATTTTTATCACATTTCCAATACCTCTAAGAGGACATCTTACTTAAACTGCCTAAGCTTGGTTTTCTTTTTTTAAAAAGAGGCTTGCTGGAAGGGTTACATGTACATGTACCGATAAAAAGCTAAGGACAGCATTTGTACATAGTAAATACTAAGGATTTGAGGGGATATTGGTAGATTATAGCTATTATATTTTATTTCTAACTATTCAAACATCTAAAAGTCATTGAAGGCATTATTTCTCATTTTGTTTACCTTTGATTATCTTTCTGAAATCCTAGTTCATTAAATACACATTTTTGTTTTATATTAAAGCCGAGTTTCACATCAGTGCAATAGGTATAATTGTATTGTTTTATATGTATTTAAATATTCAAAAGATTTAAAAATTTGAAAATTTTGTAAATGTCAAAATTTCTAATTTTGAAAAAGAAATATGAAGTAATGATCCATTAACTTTTATAAATTTGGGTTTTCACATTCTAGAATATTTTATGTGAAATATAACAAATTTAATTTATTTTTCTACGAAAGTAAATCTGTATTTGGAAATCATATCAGCTCCTAGAACAACACAAATCTTTTTCTAGCCAATAAGATGCTCAAATAGGTAGGTTTGTTTATTACTGTTTGGCACCTTAGGGACTTTAAGGAAAACTATCACTTCTTATCTATTTTAGGAAGTTGAGGGGTTAACAAAAAGAATATTTTTTTTGTTTGTTTAATTTCATTTGTTCCTCCCTCCCATCTGTCTTTCTTTCCTTCTTCTGTATCCCTTCCTTTTCTTCTTACCTTCCTGTTTTCCTATCTTCCTGCCTTTATTTCTTAATGTAACTGGGTTAATTTAATTTCTGAGACAGCACTCAGCCACTATGATTTCTCCCTTAGCCATAAGTCAGGATTGTTTAAAACAAGTAAACAAACAAAAACTAATCCAACATGAAATGTACAGTAAGGAAGATGCAATACCATTCAGGATAGCAGGCACTATTTTCAAAACAGAAGCCATCTAAGATCTTAACATTATATACATTTATCTTCTAAATGCTGAACAATGCACATACAGTAGCACTCTTCTGTAATTAATGGGTCATTTCTGAACAATCAGTCAATAAATTAATCCACTATAAAATATGAAATTGTTTCAGACATCAATAGCATAGTGTACAGAAAAAGATGGGTTGAAAGCTGAAACCAGGATACCAAAGAAAAAAATATAGAAAGAACAACGACATCTCAATGTCCTCTACCTGTCAAATGGCTCCATCAAATCATTTGAGAAAGGGGATAGACTCAGTACAACATTAAATTTTTTTTGGTAATAATAAACTTTATTTTTAGAGATATTTTAGATTTACAGAAAAATTACACCAAAGATATAGGGAATCCCCCTATAACCACCCACCCCCCCGCACCCCAACACACAGTTTCCCCTATTATTAACATCTTACATTAGTGTGGTACATTTGCTACAATTGATGAATTAATGACAAATACATTTGTCAAAACCTATAAAACTGTAGAGCACAAAGTGTAAACCACAATGTAACCTATAATTAGTAGCAATGCAATCTTAGATTTTATCATTATTTTTGCACCTCAAGATACATCCACTGCATTTTTGGAAAATATATGTTAATTTTCTTCTGATGGACAGTCCCTTTTCTCACTCTTGGGGTGATTGACTTCATCCCCGGCTTTAGGATTAATCACTCAACTCAGGCCAGCCCAAGCATAGCCTTACATCCCTCTGGCAAAGGATTGGGGTAGGCCTTTATCTTTCCAAAGAAATAGATTATATTCTTCTTTGTGTAGAATGACACACATAGACACATTCTCTATTTTCTGCTGGAATTCTCAAAATCAAGATGATATGAGACTGGAGTTGCTGAGAAACTGAGACAGAAGGCAATAGAGAACAGATACTGGAGATGGAAATAAAGCTAGGCTGTACTGTTTGAGCCTCAGAATTGAACCGTACCTTATACAAGACCACTTCCCCCAGCCCCAATTTTTTTCATTTAATTTATTCAATGTATTCCTTTTATGCTTCAGATAGTTGTCTAACCGGACAACTATATATATATACACACACACACATATACTAATTTTTAATTTTTTAATTTTTAATTTTTCTTAATATACTAATTTTTCTTTTTTCCAATAAAATTTGCCATTAAATTATTTAATAATCTAATGTAAGTTATTAAACAAAAATCAGTAAGTCACCAATATTTTAAAAGAGTGTCTTCTTTAACTTTGAGTTTTAGCATGAGTATCTTAAAAATCTCATGGAAATAAAAATTCTACATAATATGAAAAAGAAATTTTTAGGCTTTTAAAATAATTCTTACTGATACATGTTATTATTCTCATAATAACAAATAGCCATGAGACTTATTAATTATACTAACTGCCCAAGAAACCTTTCTTTAAAAGTTGGATTTTAACCTTCATTCTTTATAAATATCCTTAATTATTTGAGATAATCAATTATCCTACAGTATTTATTTGCTGTGGTTGAGTGCTAACAATCATTTGGTTGAATGCTGACAGTCGCATTATCAGTTTATGCCAAGTGTAACACCTTAACTAATTGAAAAATTAAATTTTCCCCTATAAAGTCAGAGCAAGCATAGGAAGTTCTTCTCTGGCTATTTCAAAACTGACATAAATGAACAAAGAAGACTGGCACTGTTAATCCTGCCAAGATATGTTTTTTCCAATCAAGTAGAACTTGAAAAAGATGATTATTAAAGTTACCTCACACCTGCATTATACTTTAAGGAAGGAAATTATGAATCATCTTGTCCTTTGTTGATTTCTCCTGCATGGTGATACCCCAAATCATCTGCTACTTTCTTTACAAAGCTCCTGCTGGAGAATTCAATGTAAAAAGTAGGCAGTTATTCTAACTCCAATTTCAAAACTGTAATTTATTTCATAAAAATGATATTTTAAAGGAGTTATCTTCATTAAGAAAAACAATAAAACTTTATTACAACCATATTTAATGGACAGAAGCAACTTTACAAAAAGCAATCTTATATATTATTCCACAATATGATATATTGTCACAAGTCTTGAACAGATACATGATATTCAGAAAATTATACCCATATGGCAATAATGTTGGTGACTCATGGCCCATAATATCACTCATTTTGCATGGCTAAGCAACTAGCCAAATGTGCAAATATAATTAGCCACAAATCTCATTTGTGAAAGGATGTCTTTAAAATGAATCTGGTTCATAGACAATATCAGGTTCATTAACTCCTTGGAGCCATTAGGGTATCATTTATAGAGCCAATTTTTTTTTTTTCTCTCTGACATGATTTTCCAAATTGTACAAATAGTAGCTAGTCTTGGGCATTCATTTACTTGCATACCTAAAGAAAGAGAGAAGAAAAAAAGAATAAAGGAAGGAAGAAAAGATCCTAACTCTCATATTATGGCACTATGCCTCTTTTCACAATGAAAATCTCAGTTTGCTCTTCCCAGCTTTATCTAATAAACCTATATTACTTTTGTTTAGAAACATCTGCACATTATTTTTAAATATGCTAATATTTGAATTTTTAGTTTTGGGGATTTTGTTGAGTCACCATAATTAAATGGTATATCTTATGTCAGTATAGATTTCAGATATCTTTAAAAAAATAAGTGGTATCTTATATCAGTATAGATTTAAAAATCAGTATCTTTAAAAGATCACTTCCAAACTACATATTCATTCATTGAATGAGTAAGCTAGAAACAAATCACTTTCACTAGCTTTTTTGTATTTATTTTTTTAATTTATTGAAGTATATCACTCATACATAAAAATACATAAACAATAACTGTATAGTAATAGTTGTGAACTTACAAAACAAACATACCTAACATTATACAGAGCTCTCATACTTCACCCTACCACCAATACCTTGTATTGTTGTGAAACATTTTTTAAAGCAATAAGCACTCTATTTATTTATTTTTAAAGATTTATTTTCTTTATTTATTTCTCCCCACCCCCTTATTGTTTTTCACTTGCTGTGTCTGTTCATCTTCTTTGATTCTCTAGGAGGCACCAGAAGCCAAATCTGGGACCTCTGACGTGGGAGGGAGGTGTCTAACCACTAGAGCCACCTCCTCTCCCTGCTTTGTTGTGGCTTTCATTCTGTTTTTCCTCTGATGTTTTTTGTTGCGTCATCTGTTTATATCAGCTCTCCGTGCCTGCCCATCACATCAGCTCGCTATCTTCTTTAGGAGACACCGGGAACCTCTGCTCCCTGCTTTGTTGTGTATCTTATGCTTTCTTCTTGTGTCTCTTGCTGTGTCAGCTCACTGTGCCTGCCTGTTGTGCCAGCTCGCTGTCTTCTTTAAGAGGCATCGGGATCCAAACCAGTGACTCCCATGTGGTAGGCATAAGCCCAGTCGACTGAGCGACATCCGCTTCCCTGTTGTGAAACATTTTTACCTAATGATTAAACAGCATCCTCAAAATATTACCACTAAACAAAATATTTTCCCCCAACCCACTCGATTATTTTTTTATGTCATTTATACATGAACATATATAAAAAATAAGTGTATAGCAAAAGTTGTGAACTTACAAAGCAAACATGCATAACATCATACAGGGGGCCCATGAATCACCTTGCATGGTTATGAGACATTTGTAAAAAATTATAAAAGAATATTTTCAATATCTTATTACTAACTATAGTCCTTATCTTACACTTTGTGTATTTTTCCCCCAATCCACCCTATTATTATTTTTTAAATAAATTTTTATAACAGAAGTTATAAACTTACAAAACAATCATGCACATGTGCAGAATTCCCAAACAACACCCCTCTATCAACACACCACACCATGGTGGAACATTTGTTACAGATTATGAGATAATATCATCAGATTATTATCAGGTCTATAGCATATGTTTGGCACAATTTTCCATACTCCTTCCCCATTATCAACACAGTACATCTTTCGCATAGATGCATAAATATTACATTACTACCGTGAACAACAATCCATAGGCCACCCCAGTTGTATTTTTCCCATGCTTCTCTACATTCCCACCACCCTGCAAAAGTGATGTACATCTAGTCTAACTCACAAAGGACACCCTTGCATCTGTACCAACAACCATAATTCCCATCCATCTCTGGGTTTACTGTGCTATTCAGTCCCTAGATTATTCTCCAGCTTTCTGTCAATTGGCATCTGCATCCCTAGACTACCATTTTTAGCCACCTTCCCATTCTTAAACCAGCTGTTACTCACTATAATGTGTTACCATCAACTCTGTATATTTCCACACTTTTACAGTAAAGCTAATTAAAACTTCTACATACATTAAACATAGTAGTCCATCTCAGTCCTCCTCTTACCTCCTTTTAGAATCCACCACTTACCACCAGATGTTAAGGACATTTCCCTACATTTTTTTCTAGAACCTTTATGGTTCTTGCTTTCATATTTAGGTTTTTGATACACTTTGAGTTAATATTTGTATAAGATGTGAGATAGGGGGTCATTTTACCTTCTTTTGGCTATGGATATTCAAGTTTTTTCAGCACCATTTATGGAATGGACTGTCCTGCCCAAGCTGGGTGGGTTTGACAGGCTTGTCAAAAATCATTTGACCACAGATGTGAGGGTCTGTTTCTGAACCATCAATTTGGTTCCATTGATCTGTGGGTCTGTCTTTATGCCACTACCATGCTGTTTTTAACACTGTAGCTAGCTAATATGATTTAAAGTCTGGAAGAGAGAGTCCTCCAACTTTGCTTTTCCTTTTTAAGACGTTTCTGGCTATTCAGGACACCTTACCCTTCCAAATAAATTTGATAATCATATTTCCCATTTGTTTAAAAATGCTGGTAGAATTTTTATTGGGATTGCATTGAATCTGTGTATCAATTTGAGTAGAATTGACATCTTAATAATATTTAGTCTTCCAATCTGTGAGCATGGAATGTTCTTCTAATTATTTAGGTCCTTTTTGATTTAACAATGAGTTGTAGTTTTCTGAATATAAGTGCTTTACATTGTTTGTTAAGTATATTCCAAAATAGTTGGGTTTTATATGTCATATTTTATTTTCACCATTCTTGACACTTTTAGTTGCCTTTATTGATATAATCTTCATTTCTAGACTCTCTTCCAAGCCTCTCTCTCCTGTTTCTTTCACTCAGATCGGCCTGCACACCCTTTAGTATTTTCCACAAAGCCATTCTCTTGGTTACAAATTCTTGCAGTTTCTGTTTATCTGTGCATATACTAAACTTGCGCTCATTTTTGAAATTCAGCCCTGCTGGGTATCAGATTTTTGGCTGGAAGTTTTTCTCTTGCAGTATCTTAAATGTATCATACCACTGTCTTCTTGCCTCCATGGTTTCTGATGAGAAATCGTCACTTAATCTTATTGGATATCCCTTATATGTTTTTGCCTTTCTCTTGGTGCTCTTAGAATTCTCTCTTTGTCTTTGGCATTTGACATTCTGATTAGTATGTGTCTTGGAGTTGGTCTATTCAGATTTATTCAGGTGGGAGTACATTTTGCTTCTTGGTCACGGATATATATGTACTTCAATATGGGAAATTTTCAATCATTATTTCTTCACATTTTCCTTTTGCCCCTTTTCTGTTCTCTTCTCCTTCTGGGACACCCATTACACATATGTTTGCATGTCTCTTGCAGTTGTTTAGTTTCCTGAGACCTTGTTCATTTTTTCCACTCTTTTCATCATCTGTTCTTTTTTATGTTCACTTTCTGATGCCATTTCTTCAAGCTCACCAGTCCTTTCTTCTGCCTCCTCAAATCTGCTATTAATTGATTCTGTGTATTTTTTATTTCATTTATTGCAACTTTCATTCCCATAAGATCTGCTATTTTTCTTTGTAGGCTTTCAAATTCTTCTTTGTGCTCATTCAATGTCTTCTTAATATTCTTATTCTCTTTAGCTATCTCATTGAATCTATTAAAGAAATTTGTTTGAACATCTATGATTAGTTGTCTCAATTCCTTCATGTCATCTGGAGGTTTACTTTGCTCCTTTAACTGGGCAATATCTTCTTGTTTCTTGGTATTTTTTGTTGGTGACTTAGCATCTGACTTAGTAGAGTATTTATTCTGGGTACAGTTTCTCTTAAGTTTACGGCTTTCCTGCCGATTCTCCCTTGCTAGTAGCGTAGTAGGAGCCAAGGATGTAGTTGGTGCTGTAAGCTGTGGAGGCTCAAGCTGCCCTTATTGCCCCAGTGACCGATGAAGCTTCTCCCAACTTTCTCCTTTGCCTAGGGTAGGGAGAGAGCCACGGCCATGTGTAATAATCCAAATTGTGCAGGCCTAGACTGTAGTTGCCAAGAGAGACTGATGAAGCTTCAAGTCCATTTCTCCCCTGCCTGGGGCAGGAATGGAGCTGCAGTTGTGGGCAGTAATCTTTTCCCTGTGAGCCCAAAATGACCACAGTTGCCCTGGGAGACTTCCAACTATTCAGTCTGTGCTAGCTGAATGTATCTGCAATTACCCAGAGAGGCTGGTAAAGGGTCCACCAGCTTCCTCCCTACTAGAGGTGGGGCTGAAGCCTAGGCTAGGGCTGCAGGCCGATCTGAGTGAAAGAAACCAGTCCTACCATCATTGTGATTTTCAGTCAGCCCAGCTTCCCCTCATGCTGGGGGTGGAGTCAAAATGGTGGCTACCAGCCTCTTTCTGACTTGGACAAGTTCAAACTTTAGCTGTTCTTAGGGTTATGCTTTAGTCAACAGAATTTACTAATCTGTAGATAAAATCGGTGGCCAACCGTCTCTTCTTCCCCTATTTCTGGGAAATGGAGCTTCCAATTCCAGCCACAGAATAACTCTTGAGGCGGCTTACACTGCCAAAGTAGGATGATTACCAGTCTTCGCGGCATGGCCTGTATTTTCCCGGAGAGGCTGGTGCAGGTTCACCCAGCTTCCTCCCTGCCTGATGTGGGGCTGGGGCTTATGCTAGAGCTGCAATATGATCTAGATGGAAAGAAGCTGGTCCCTATCAGCACTGTGATAATCAGTCAGCCCCGCTTCCCCTCGTGCCAGGTGTGGAATTAAGATAGTGGCTACTGGCCTCTTTCTGACTTGGACAGGTTCAAACTTTAGCTGTTCTTAGGATTATACTTTAGCCCGCCAAATTTACTAATCAATAGCATAAGTTGGTGCCCAGCCGTCTCTTCCTCCCCCAGTTTTGGGAAGTGGAGCTTCCAATTCCAGCCGTGGAATAGCTCCTGAGGCAGCTTTGTGGCCAGTGGAGGATTGGCACAGGTATCTGTGATGTGGAGTGCTCTACTTGCAAATCTTCTCTGCAGATGGGCAGTCTCCTCCTTCCATTCTTTCAAGGATGTTGCAGGATGCACTTCTGGTCTCCTGGAGGCCCAAAACAT
This sequence comes from Cabassous unicinctus, assembly GCA_029593785.1. NCBI lineage: Eukaryota > Metazoa > Chordata > Mammalia > Cingulata > Chlamyphoridae > Cabassous > Cabassous unicinctus. The sequence goes on from JAQZBX010000259.1 coordinate 23,856, forward strand.
TTGCTTTAGATAGCTTTGGGTGATTACTAATTGCCCTGTAGTTCAGAGTAGAAGCTCCTTACTCTGCTGCCATCTTGCTGGTTCTTTGTATTTTTTTTTAAATTAGCTAAAACTCAGACATCATGCATATTATATATAAGGGGGAAATTTATATCCTAAATGTATAGAGAAATATCAGTGGAATTATAATTATCTTTTTGATATTTTAAAAATCTAAAGTTCTGAATTTTTAGATATTAATATGTTAAAGTAATTTTTAAAAAGTTATAGTTACTTGTCAATAATATTGATTTTCTCATAATTTGGAAATTATAAATATAAAATTCAAATTTATATTACATTCTGAAACCATGCGTTTTGGGAAATTATTTCCAAATATGCAAATAAGAATTTTATTGCTTTTCTTTGCTTACTTAAAAAATGAATAAATTAATGATTTATTATATATGTTTAAACTATTTTTTCATTTTGCCAGTTCAACTTCAATTTTGTGATTTCTGATCTCCATATACTTTAAACTTTTAAATTTAATATTTATTTATCTAATATCTAGTCATATTTTTTCTGATTTATTTTCTTTTATTTAATATTTAAGCTTTTTTTTTGAGGTACTGTGGACGAGGATTGAACCCTGGATCTCGGATGTGAGAAGCCAGCCCTCAAACACTGACCCACATCGGCTCCCCTGAGTTGGTTTCTTCATTTGTTTGCTTGTTGTTTGATATAAATAAATTAAGAATTGATTATAACCCTGGGAAATAGGACTTGTAATCCAGCAGAGGTCTAAATTTGTGAGGAAAGAATGAATCATGGCAGGAATCCTACCCTCAGGCATTCTTCTTTCTAAGGCATATATCTAACCCTGAATAGTAGGTCAAATTAGCATGAGGTCATCAATGAAGTGGCCCAGCAAGATGTTCTGTGAATGTCAAAATGATCAAGATCTCTTTGGACTATACTGTGACCAAAAGTAGATGAGTTAGCATAGTCCTGGGAAATGACAGTGAATGTGATATTTGCACATATATATATGAACTATTTTGATCATCTTTACCGATGGACATTGAGAAAAATGTATTTGCCATATCAATAGCAACTGTGTTGATTCATTCCAGACATGATGCCATTTCATCAGTTTTATATTTCAACATCCCAGCGGCCATGCCTATAATTCAGACCCTGTCCCCTACTAGAACTGATTAATCATTGGTAAGATTTTTGACCCAGCTAGGCCAATCAGATTCCTTTTAAAGTAATACTGTGTTTAGACAAGAGAGAAACAGGAACTGGACCTCTGAAGATTAGTCCTGTTAAAGGCAACTACCTAGAGAGCATATCAGTAAACTCTTGACAGTAAAGCTACCTTTCTTGCTTTCTTTCCGAATCCTTCCTTCAATTTTGTGTGATGTTTCAATACCCTTCTAAAAAGTTCCCCATTTTCTTTAAGTAGACAGTGTAGATTTTTCTTATTTACAACCAAGTGATCTAATAAAATAACAGTAAAAATATTAACGATTTTTTTTAAAAATTAGGAGAGTATGCGTGTTTCAATTTCCTAAGGTTGCCATCACAAATTGCTACAAAGTTAGTGGCTTAAAAATATAGAAAGTTAGTCTCTCCAGTTCTAGAGGCCAGAAGTCTGAAATCAAATTACCAGCAGGGACATACTCCCTCTGAAATCTCCAAGAAAGAATCTTTCTCTGCCTCTTCCTAGCTTCTGGTGGTTTCTGGCCATCCTTGATAAGCACTGGCTCATATGTCTCACTCTGTATGCTGCAGTTCTTATAAGGAAACCAGTCATTGCACTTATGTCCCAGCTTAGTTCAGTGTGACCTCACTTCAACTTAACGAATTATATCTTCACAGACCCTATTTCCAAATAAAGTTATATTCTGAGGTTCCAGGTGATTATGAATTTTTTTGGGGGGATGCTATTCAACCTACCACAGTGCTGGTTCAATGTCATAAAAAGAGATTCCAATTTTTACTTTTAAGTCCCCTGTCATTTTTCTTTCCTCATACTCTACTAGTGGATAAAATGATATTATTTATATATCTAAAATACACTTACAGGTTTATAAATTTGTTTTGAGACAAAGGAGCCAAATTTCCAGCCAATGATAACAAGTAGTTTGATTTTTATTTAGCAAAAATATTTGGCAATTACACTCTAAGCACAGGATGGTGATTTAGTTCTCTCCAATGAATGGAAGAAGAAATCGTTCAAGAGCCTAAGTTAGAAAAGGAGCAGAAATAAATAGAAAAGAGTGCCTGGAAGGGGGACTGAATTTATCAAATGTGGACCACTAATTTTATATTATTAGGTATACATGAAGAAAGTTTCCCTCAATTATTGTGCCAGATAAATGTTAAGTTAAACAAAGTTAACAAATGACCTTAATGCAGTACTACTCAAAACCTCTGATCAATGTGTGTTATGAATCCCCAATAAGTACATATTCTACAGAAAACTTCCCAGATTCCTTTGGCCATGAAACACTTTTCTTTTGAAGCATCTGAAATGAATAGTGATCTGAAGTACACACTTGTGGAATGTATAATAAGAGAATTGGTTATAACCTCTTTTATGGATTTTTGAAAGCAGTTAAGATGCTTTAATGCATGACAAAAATTCTTAGCATGCCTCTTCGCACCTTTTCAAAGTCTCATTCCTTGTGAGTATCCATTCTTCAGAATCCCTTTCCCTATTCTTCTACTACTTTTTAATTTTAAAAAATTTCATTTTTTTACTGCTCCTCATGCATTAATTTTAGACACACACATAAATACCTTCTATTAACTTCATTGATATTTTTTCTTTATACATTAATATAATAAGCATAACAAAAATCTTAGAAGCCAAGAGGCAAACCAAAAATGTCTTTGGTTTAGGATTTAAAGCAAATATATATCAATATTCAGTCTTTTTAACAAATGTTTATTGCTGCATTTTTCCCCCCAATGTATCATTGTTTTTACTTCTCTTGGAGTACTGAAATTTAGTTGGAAGAATAAAACATTTACTTCTAAAAAAAAAAGAAAAAAAAGCTCTTGGACTTTGAATATTGATATATTTTCATTTTTGCTCCCAAATGCATGTATATTGGAAATGAGGAGCGTGTGCTTGTTTCTATGTCTCTAAATGTATACTTTTCCAATGTAAATAATTATTAAAAATAGAGAGAAGAGAAATTGCTGATAATAAAATAATAAATGATATTAACAATATTATTGACAATAATAATATACATTATATTCCTGGCCCTGTGCTTTAGCTTAGTATAAGTATCTTATTACTCCACCAATGTGGAAACTGAAGCTCAAACTTGACCAAGTTCATGTAACCAACAAAGAGTTGTAACCACCACATGAACACAGGCAGTCTGAATTCCATTCCAGTGTGTTTACTCTTAAAGACAACTGGAATATATGGTGTAGTTCTGAACTTTCTACAAAGGACATTACTTTAACAATCAGTGTGTGTGTCTATTCCAATTTTTACAGAGAAGGATTCTATAGTTCAGAGATATTTATTGTAAAGTTTCACAAGGAAATAAAAGAAACAGGAATGAATTTGAACAGGATTGTGATGATCTTTATATGGAATAACCAGGTGTGGCAAAGACGTTCTAGAACTTGTGAGAACTTATACATTTTTTTCATATATCTCTGGTGTCACTCGTCTTTGCCACACCTGCCTTGCAGTGTCACACAGGGAAACATGTCATAAGATCAGGAGCATAGGCTCATCCAAGCCAGCAGGGAGCATAAGGTTACAGTAGACCTGGGGACTGTGCATTTATAAAGTTACATGGGTAGAGCTGAAAAGGTTGGCCAAGCAAGCGTAGGGACTGGGGAGTTTGTATTTGACTTTCACAGGAGCATGAAGCTGGGTAGGACTTGGGGAGGAGAGCAAAAAGCAATTTATCTTGCATAAGTAGGTGTAAGGGTAGTCACTGAGGCACCTAATGACAGGGTCTAAAATGCTGATGTATTATAACCTTGCAATGCCTTTATGTTATTAACAGCAGGGTCTGAGATGCTGAGGCAGCATGGCAGAGTGAAAAGCCCCTGCTTTATTTTAATTCAGTACATCAACCATGTGATGTTTCTGCATCAAGGGTTCTTAGGATTGGGTTATGTTGACTATTTGTGTTGAGGAAGTGTTAAAGGAGAAGTGTGCTTGTGTATTGATTGGAGGTGACAGCCAACAGGAATCACTGTGGATTTGTAGGAGAATATATAAGATGGGCAAGTCTTCCAGCAGAAGATTAAGAGTCATTGTGTGATGATAATCCCCTGACATGTGTTTTTGTAAGCATTGTGTGACCTCCCATAATGTTTATGTGCACCTCAGTGCACACAATTGTGGGGTTTATCATTCACAATTGGGCAGTATGGCCTTAGTTGTTGGAGGTTTCCCTGAAAGTAGGCAGCAATTTCAAAGAGGTGAAACTAGGAAGGAAGTGGGTGCATAGGTGGGTGGGGGTTAGAGGTGAAGACATCTCTAAGGCTGTTGTTGGATATCTGGGTCAGGAGTAGGAGTTTGGTAGAACAGTATATGTGAGCAGGGTATGATTAAAGCAGGTCTTTGGGAAGTAGTCTGTTGGTGAACCCATAGCAAGGAGCATCATCATCAACAGTGATGAACTCTAAGGAGGCAGTGAAGTAGTCTGAGGCAAAGTCATCTCCATCATCCAGCTCTTGGACTACAGCAATGTCTTCTGCAGTGGCTGGTCTGCTGAGAGATGGCCTTTCCTGATGGCTATCCACTGCAGAAAGGTGAGATCCAAAGGGCCTTGTCTAGTAGCATATTCTTGGGCAAAGAAAGTTGGGATTTGTCTGAGGGGGGCTTATGTTTGATGGTGGTGGGAATCTGGGTGTCCTTAAAGGACCAGATGACCCAGTAATTTGATACAGTTTGATGGCCCTTGTATTTTATGGGCACTACTGCCTACCTTAGTTCTTAAAAGTGATGTGTTCATGTAGCTTGGACTTTGTGGAGGCCTTCTTTAGAGTCACCCATGAATAGGGTGTCATCTATATAGTGTCAGCATTTAGGAATCTTTAAGGACAGTTTGTTAAAGTTTTGGTGGCAGAAGTTAGGAATTTTAAAGTACTAACACTAAGTAAAATATGTTGGCCAAGTCAATCACAACAAAGAAATTATCCATGCTCCATTGTATATCTTTTATTAATTCTATAGTCTTAGGAATAGGAACTGTGATGGGTGGGATTTGTCTGTTAAGGTTGGTATAATTGATGATTAACCACCCTTCATTGGTGGAGGCTTTAGGAACTGGCTGAATAGAGTTTTTATGTGGAGAGATGGTAGGCTCACCAAGAGAGCCAAAGATTTTATTTTATTTCACTTCATGCATTAATGCATCAACAACTTTAATGGGGAAGTAAAATCAAGAGATACTACCACAAGGGGTAGCTGTTTAATAATAATTGGTCCACCAGTCACATGGGGTATGAGCTTTTGATATACAAGAAGAAGAGGTGAGGCCAAAAGGACAATGTGGCCCTCTGAAGAGTGATTGGGCCTAATAAGCCAAGATAGGTGACTGCTTGTCAGTCCACCTCATGTTATGCCAATAATTCCACCCTATTCATTGCTTTAAGGATAGTTTGAGACATGCTGATAAGCTTGAGCTAAGCTACCTGGTAATTTCTCACAATTTGGTGTCAAGGGGTCAGGGGTGGTGGGGCACTTTCCAAGCTTGGAGATGAACTCTGATATAGCTGTTACACCATACCAATTTTACTAAGTAACAATAGGGCCTTGTCAGTTGTTTGCTAGGGGACATCTATTTTGACAGTAATAGCCATTATGGACATGTGCACCTTTTTCCATGCCATAATTATCCAGATCATTAGGGGAGCAGCTCAGAGTCTTTACTGATACCAGTCAATTGTCTTATTTCCTGGGATGAGAGTAGCAACTTGGACCCATATTAAAGATTATAGTGTCTGATCAGCCCCTTTCTTTTCAACTATTTGCACAAAATCTTTAAAAATATTTTAAACCTCCAGCACCATAAAATTACAAGTTTCAATTTGAAGTTCCTTCGAGTTCCTATAGTGTCCAGCTACATTGTAACCAGAATCACACATGAGGTACCTCCCCATGTGCCCTGCTTGTAGGCAGCTGCCTCTTTTTCTGGGTGTCACAATTGACCTCAGAGGGACACACAACATCCCACAAAGGAATGGTGGCCAGGTTGCCTTGGGTTGGGTACCTAGTCCCTGAGATTTGAGGAGGAGTGCTTTTGTATTTTGGTATGCAGCTGCACTGGGTCAAAACCCTAAAGTATTATGAGGACATTTTACATTCCTTTAGCATTAGGTGGCCTGAGCACACTCCTGGGTCATTAAGTCTGTACCACCATCACCATGGATGGGACCCATGATTACTGTTAGGGTCATGGGATACAGAGCGACAGAAGCAAGGGGTACAGCAAAAGGAGGCATCATCAACCCCAGGAGCATCACCCCTTTCGAAGTGCCATTACAGTTCCTGTGGTCAGGATTCCCTCTCACTGCTAAGTCTCAAGTGGGGAGAAGAGGTTAAAAGGAAAGTATAATATGAATTCCTTATTCTCAATGCCACCCTTGGGCACAGAGTGCTCCCAGCCCTCCTCCCACACAAGGACATGACCTGACACATGTCCTGGTGTCACTTTGCTAATGGGGTAGGGAGTGGTAGATTCCCCTTCCTATTCTGCTAGTGTTAATGAACTCTGCCTATTAGCTTGGATCCTTTTGAAGTAAATAGCCAAAGAGCCTTAGTTTAGGAACTGTGGAGAGGAGCAGTAGGACTTATGATCCACCTTTTGCTTGTCAGAAATTCTACTAGGTGAGGTTGTCGGGTCCTGGGGAGTTCTAGGAATGGGACTTGCAGGATCCACAATTTAGGGCAGGAAATCATGGCAACACTAGAAATAGGCAGTACAGTAGATACAAAGCACGACAGAAAGCCCTCCCAATAGTTTCACCTAGTCAAAAAAGCCAGTATGTTAATCAGAAGCAGCATGAAGCATGTCTGAAATCTTCCATCTACCCTTGACTTTATTTGGTTAGTCAAGGTAGCAAGGATGAGGGACAACAGAGATGTATGAAAGAAAAGTTTATTAGTACTCATAGTTCCTAGAACAGAGGGAAGCTGCGGGCCTTTCAGGGTCACACAGGAAACATTTCAGCACTGTAGACTCAACCAAGCAGACAGGGAGCAAAACGTTACAGAGGACTTAGGGACTGTGCCTTTATAGTGTTATAGGAGTAGAACTGAAGTGGATGGTCAAGCATCAGAAGAGATTAGTGAGTTTGTATTTGACTTTCACAGAGGCATGAATCTGGGCAAGACGCAGAGAGGAGAGGGAGGAGTTATTAATCTCTTATAAACAGGTGTCAGGGGTGGTCACTGAGGCACTTAATGAAAGGCTCAAAGATGCTGAGGTATAATGACAGTGCAAATCCCTTATGTTACTAATGACAAAGATGCTGAGGCAGCATGAGAGTGTGAAAAGCCCCTGTTTTATTTTAATTATCTACATATACAATCACTATTCATTAGACATAAATAGTTTTCAAGATAAAGAGTAACCCTACTCAACCAAAATAAATTCTGTGATCTAAGAGTTGAAATTTCTCCATATACAAACAATGAATGCCACCTTAAAGACTGAGCTTTTTCTGTCTCTTCCTCTGCAATCAAATTTTTCTCTACTAATGTCTGAATTGAATTAAATCTTCAAAGTGAAGATATGATTGTATCAATCCACCAATAAATAGATCTCTGACTATCATATGGATTGATACTTTGTGGACTGGCATTGTCTTCTGATCCAAACATCTGATAACAGTAGTGAGTTATACAATACAACACATAATATGCAAGTGAACACTTTTGGCTAATTTTTCTTAAAAGAGAGAAAGAAGAAATGGTGGAAATGACATCAATAAAGCTACATAGAGTTTTGTACATACAAACAGGAAAGAATATAAAATAATAAAAAGCATTCAAGAGGCTCAGACAAAAAATTCTTGTAAGAGTCCATAAAGTCTAAATCTTTCAAATGAGTTGAGCATATTTTACTCAGTAAAACATCTCTACCATCAAGCACAATTCATAGGACTGAATTATTAATTTTTGAACTAATTAACATGGAGTAGATGAAGGAAATTAATCTTGAGAAAAATTTACAAGATTTACTAACTCATTGGAAGTGGGAAAAGAGAGGACTCGAAATTGGAAACCTTAATTTTGTTGGCTTAGGAGATTTAGTTCCAAGAAAATGGAAAAACCAGGAAATGGGAATATATGGAAGTGTCATCAGGATATTTAGAATATGTTTAAGCTTTGATTCTACTTCCTTGTGCCAATCAAGATCAAAAGCTTTCTGAGATATTAATATTTATTTCTTGTAATCTCAATTTGACAAATCATATGATATATTTTAAAATATTACATTAAATACATTTATGTATGTGTCTTACCTTTTCAATATGTTTCTAAATTCAAGACTAATTTTCTACTCCTTTAGAAGCCCATTGCTAATAAATAAGGTCCTTATACGGGAAATAAGAAAAAAAAAAACACAAAACTTTAAATGCAATTTAAATACAATATACTTGTGTGTGTTTTAGGGTTCAATTGTTTTTTAATTTTTTTTAGGCCAGCGTCTTTCAGTCATTGTGTCATTTGAAGTCTATGTATGTCAGACTAGGTAACTACAATTTCACTTCAAATGTTAATAATCGCATCATATTTTAACCATAGTGATAATTTTTTTTAACATTTTGAAAAATCCTTATTATAAAATCTTTCTTTTTATTAATTCCCTGAAGAAATTTCCTTTCATGTTCTTATCTTTAATTGATTTCTTTGATCTGTAAAAACAGCAAAATATGATAAGTACAATGGCAATTATAAAGAAAAAGAATTTGAATTGTTGCAACTCATGAAATCTTTCTTTTTTAGATTGCTCTAATGGCTATAATATCTATATATATAAACTCATTTTCCAAGTTAATATAAATTTACCATTTGTACAACATCATTTAAATTTTATTCTAGTTAACAAATTTTATTAAACAATAAATTTTACCAAACTCTCCAAGAAAAATTAATTCCAGTCCTGCTCATACTGTTCCAAAAATTTTAAGAGGAGGGAATACTCCCTAACTTATTCTATGAGGACAATATTACCCTAATGCAAAAGCCAGACAAAGATACAAGAAAAGAAATTTAAAGAAATATCCATTATGAATATAGATGGAAAAATCTTGAACAAAATACTATCAAACTGAATCCAACAGTATGTCATAAGAATTATACAACATGATTAAGAGGGTTTTATCACAAGTGTGCAAGGGTGGTTCAACATAAGAAAAGCAATGAATATAATACACTACATTAACAGAACAAAGGAAAAAACCAGCATGGGCCTCTCAATTAACAAAGAAAAAGCATTTAATAAAATCCAGCACCCCTTTTGATAAAAACACTTAGAAAACTAGAAATGAAAGGAAACTTCTTCTCCGAGATGAAGGATATATGTGAAAAACTCAAAGCTAACATCAATGTGGAAGACTGAAATAAGACAAGACCACCCACTGTCACCATGTTATTTAACATTGTACTGTAAGTTATATCTAAAACAGCGAGGCAAGAAAAAGAAATAAAAGTCATCAACATTGAAATGAAAGAAGTAAAACTTTCCCTATGTACAGATAATTGGTTTCTATATATAGAAAATCCTGAGAAATCTACAACAAAATACTAGAATTAATAAATAAATTAATCAAAGTGGTGGATGCAAGATCAACACATAAAAATCAGTAGAGTTTCTATACATTAATAATGAACTATGTGAAGAGGAAATCAAGGGAAAAAATTCAATTACAATAGCAACTAAAAGAATCAAATATCTAAGATTAAATTTAACCAAGAATGGAAAGGAATTATACATAGAAAACTAGAAAACATTACTGAAAGAAATCAAAGGAGACCTAAATAAATGGAAGAACATTCTGTATTCATGAATTGCAAGACTAAATATTGTTAAGGCATCAATTCTGCCAAAAGTGATTTATAGATTCAATACCATACTGATTAAAATTCCAATAGTCTTCTTCGCAGAAATGAAAGTGCCAATCATCAAATTTATATGGAAGGGCAAGTGGCCCCAAATTATCAAAACCATTTTGGAAAAGAAGGTTGAAGTTGGAGGACTCACACTTCCCAATATAAAAATTTATCACACAGCTACAATAATAAAAACAGCATGGTACTGACATGAGGAAAGATAAATAAAACAATGGAATCAATTTGAGAATTGAGAAATAAACTCTCACATCTATGGCCAATTGATTTTTCTTATGGGTGCCATTCCGCACAATAGGGAAAGAATAGTCTCTTCAACACTTAGTGTTGGGAAAACTGGATAGTTATATGTAAAAATTTGAGGTAGATCAGTGCCTCACACCATATTAAAAGGACTAATATTATAAAATTCCTTGAAAAAAATATAGGGAATCATCTTCAGGACCTTGTATTAGTCAATGTTTTCTTACACTTTATAACAAAAGCAAGAAGAGCAAAAGGGAAAATAGATAAATATGAATTCATCAAAATTTAAATCTTCTGAATATCAAAGGTCTTAATCATGAAAGGAAAAAGACAACCTACAGAATGTGAGAAAATGTTTGGAAACCACATATTTGATAAGGGTTTAATATCCACAACATATAAATATATCCTATAACTCAACAACAAAAAAGACAAGCAGCCCAATTAAAAATGGGCAAAAGACTTGAATAAAAAGTTTTACAAAGAAGATACACAAATGGCTAATAAGCACAGGGAAATGAAAATCAAAACCATGACAAAATACCATTTCATACCCACTAGTATGGCTATTATAAAAAGAGAAAATAAATATTTGAGAAGTTGTAGAGAAAAAGAACACCCATTCATTGTTGGTGGTGATGTGAAATGGTGCTGCTACTGTGGAAAACAGTTTGTTGGTTCCCCAGAAAATTAAGTAGACAATTACCATGTGACCCAGCAGTCCCTATTCCAGGTATATAATCTACAGAAATAAAAGCAGGACTTGAACAGATATTAGCACAATTATGTTCATAGCAGCATTATTCACAATTGCCAAAAGATGTAAATAACCCAAGTGTGCAGCAACAATTAAGGTTTAAATAAAATATGATATGTAGCATACAATGGAATATTATTCAGCCATAAAAAGAACTTTATATCATAAAGTTCTGATATATACAGTAATACAGATGAATCTTGAAGACATCATGGTGAGTGAAATAAGCCAGAGAAGAAACGACAAATATTGTGTGATATCACTGATAACAAATAAATAGAATTAACAACTTTTTAAAGTCAGAAACTAGAATAGAGGTCCCAGGGCCTGGAGTGGGGATAGGGAATGGGGAGTTAATGCTTAATTTGTACCAAATTTCTGTTTGAAGTGATGAAAAAATTTTGATGATGAATGGTTGTGATGGTAGCACATCATTGTGAATATAATTAACACACCTGAATTATGAATTTGAATGTATTTAAAGGGGAAATTTTAGGTTGTATATATGTTGCTAAATAATGTTTTTTAAAATAGGACCATATAACACAAATAGTGAACCCAAATGTTAACTATGGACTAAAGTTAATGATACAAATATAATAATATTCTTCCATCAATTTTAAAGTTACCACATTAATGCAAGGTGTTAATAGTAGGGTGTGTAAGGGAAATCTGGATTTCTCTGATTAAAAAAAAAAAGATGCTGTGTTAAGTTTCTAGATTTTATATACTTCTAAATTTTATAGTTTATATATAGTTCTCTATTCAAGATTAAAGTTTTTTTTTTTTTAATTTAAATGATCATTCCTACAAGATATATCATATCCTAGGATAAGTGTGTAATGGGAAAGAAGTCCCATGCTGATAGAATATTAAGATTGTTTACTCATATAAGAGTTATTGTGACACGTAAAAGAAATTATTCTCTCTAGATGAATTTTAAAATGATGGTGGTTAACATTTTTTATTTCAAAATTCTCCAAAGAATATTTGGCAATTAACTATCTACATGGTCATTATATTTTAAGATATCAAGCAAAGTAGGTTAGATGAGGTTATTGTTTCTATATGGCAGATTGGATCAATGTTTTAAATAAATCCTAAGCTGTTCCGGGCTTAGTTTAAGCAGCTAAGTATTGAGGGTTAACTGATTTATATTATTTTTAATAACAAACTCTGAAAATCTTTGAATAATCCATTATAGCTTACTGTTATGTGTTTCTTTTTCATTTTTTTCCCCTGTAGCATTGGCATAAATAAATCTTTCCTTCCTTCCTTCCTTCCTTCCTTCCTTCCTTCCTTCCTTCCTTCCTTCCTTCCTTCCTTCTTTCCTTCTTTCTTTCTTTTCTTTCTATCTCTCTCTCTCTTTCTTTTTCTTTCCCTCCCTTCCTCACTCCCTCCCTTCCTTCCTTCCTTCCTTGCTTTCTTTCATAGTAATTTGTGAAACTATACCCTTATTTTTATGAGAAAAGAGATTCTTACTATGTGCTCAGCTTCCACTGATTTTAGTATTAAAGAACGTCAAAGGTTACAGGGAACTTAGAAATTATTTAGCCATAATTCCATTTTAAAAAATGTAGAAAAGTCTCAAGGCAGTCTCCGAACTTTCTAGCTAGTGACAGTTTAATGACTAAGTTTCTTTGTCCTGGAAATAATCTTATTTTATTTTATTTATGTTTTTTTTTTTTTATTTTATCTTATTTGTTTCATTTAATTTCTTCTAATTTCATTTTTTAAACTGATTTATATTGTGTCATTGATATCATTCTTTATATTCTTACCAATTTAAATTACTATTATTGTCAATGGATTTGAATTAATACAAATTATACTGCCTGCTAAAATAGTAAAAAGAGATAAAGTAAATGAAAAACTCATAAATGATAGAGGAATGTCTTGAAACTACCTTAAATTATGGAATATTCTTTAAGCAAAACATTTATAATTTTGAGGTTGTACAAACATGAAAACTTTGTAAACAGCATTATGGGCATGTTCTTCTGTGTTTTCCCTAGATCATTTTTTTTTCTTTTGGAATAACTGACCAGACTGTTAGCAGGATAGTAATGTAGTATGGACATTACTACATAGTGTACATATGTGTACAAGAATACATACAAATACATATCTATATATATATATAGATAGATAGATAGATATAGATATAGATATAGATATAGATATAGATATAGATATAGATGGCACCTGATTACACAGAGACAAACACAAACACAGAGAGACAGAGAGGAAAACAAAGACAATAATAAATTGTAAATAGACTATTACAAGTTGCCTTTGATGCTATTACATCAAAGTTGCTTTGAGGCAACTTGCCTCTGTGAATACAAATCAGTGATTGCCCCTATTTCTGAAATTCAGTAAATCAATAAAGAATTCACTCCAATAAACATAACTCTGAATGACAATCAATTATGCTTTTGCAAAAGATGTCAACCAATTATACCTCTGAAAGTTTACCACCCACTGATCTCCATGTTTACAAATAAACCTATTTAAGCATCTGCTCTGGTTAGAGATAATAAAGTCTTAAATTTAGCTTTATGTTTTCATCTTAGATTTTGATCTGTGGCCTCATCATCCTTTGCCAGTTTTGGATGTTGAACTGAGATTGTGCAGATTCCCAAGTTTGGTTAATTTGAAAAGATTCACCTCACTCTACAGTGCATTCTCATGGAAGGTGTTTATTTAAAAGCAAGGATATGTTGTTCCAAGATAAAAAGTGTGCAGGAAGCACTCCAAGAGCAAGCAAATAGAATTGTCTGTTTCCAGATATTGGGTCCCCTAATACCTTCATGTGTACACTTCCTATTTCATTCATTTTTAAAAGCAGAAAATCTTCAGAACAAAAAGATGACTGCATAAAGGATTCAACTTCTGCCCAAGACCATTGGAACAAAATTCATCTATATGTAGCATTTGCTTATCTTTTTGGTCATAATTTTCCCTTTAAATTAAATAAGGTTATGTACATCTAACTTAATCCATCATGTTTATCTCACAAATAACAATAACTAGTCTGAGTCAAGGATATAGTAGAGACAATCCCCACCCTAACTATATAATCCAGTTCTTCCAAGCTCTTGTTAACCCAACCAATTTGAAAAGTAATCAAAAGCTCTGATACATTAAACTTGCCAGTGATGATACACTATGTAGGGAATGGATAAATGAAGAAAAGTTTCCTTTCATTAGAAGAGTAATCATGATATAACAATATATTTGCCATAAAAACACCCACAGTTGTTACATCTATAGCTCCATCAAAGTTGATTACAAGTTTTGTGAGATTCCAGTATATTTTGCTTAGATATGAATTGGCTCTTCAATGCAAATCTAAAAAAAGGCTAATTGTTCTATGTGGCTATTAGTTGGACAACTCGAAGATACAACTTCCTGAAAACCACAGCAGAATGGTGGTACAGACTACCAAAGAAAATTATACTGTCAGTTATATTTGGAAAATTTTACATGGCAATGAAAAATTTTTCCCTCACTTAGACTGAAATATTAAAAAATGATTTCCAAACCCTGAGTGAACAATAATCCAATCCAAGTTCTTATTCTAAACAGTTATAGTAAGAAAATAGGTTGGGATTTTGTTTTCTTGTTTCATTGTTTGCCTGTATAGGAGCTAATACTGAGGCCAGGAATCATTTGTACATGTTTTCTGATAAGAACAAAGCTATGCCACAAGAAAAAAATTTGTAATTCCATTTTTTCAAAGATGGTGATTTATTTGTCTGTTCAACAATTACTTCCTGTCAATACAGAATACGAAAATGAATTTCAAAATGTGTATAACCTTATTTAATAGAATTTCTTATTCAAGGGTTAAATTTTACAACTTACGTACTTTTATTACTTTATGTAGGTTTTATAATTTTATATATGTACTTTATAATCATTTAGGATATTAAGAGTTTTTTTTTTAGATTCCATGTATTATGTTTCAATCAGTGGGCTGATAGGCATTACATTTTTAGTGTTTAAAAATAGGAATTAGATTATGATTAGATTTAGAATTAGATTAGATTATGCAAAATTATTATGAATGGAAGCTCATGCACAAAGAATTCACCATTAAGTTTGTTATGCCCTAGAGGAAGTAAATACATATGAGGTATGACTAGGAAATCTTTTATACTTTCCCATTGCAAATAGAACTGATGGTATCCTAATAACAAGAACCCTAAAATACTCACACATACACACAAATACAAACATAAGCATACATATTTTTTAAAGTCATGAAGAAATATCCATACTGTTATGAAAAATTATACTGAACATCTACATTGATGTTTTCTGAAACATCTCTCATTTATTATGCAAAAGGACTTTACCTTTAAAAATGGCTATAGGCAGAACCTTCAAAATGGCAATGTGAGGAGCTCCGTGGATCTTCTCTAACTGAAACGAACATTTAATCTGAGAATTTTTTTGAAACAAGCATTTAAAGTCCAAGGACATAGACTAAATGGTGAAATGTTTATTCAAGAGAATCTCTAAAATCTTTTTATGAACATCACAAAAGGACTTTACCTTTAAAAATGGCTATAGGCAGAACCTTCAAAATGGCAATGTGAGGAGCTCCGTGGATCTTCTCTAACTGAAACGAACATTTAATCTGAGAATTTTTTTGAAACAAGCATTTAAAGTCCAAGGACATAGACTAAATGGTGAAATGTTTATTCAAGAGAATCTCTAAAATCTTTTTATGAACATCAAGAATCTGCGCACTTGACCTGTTTCCATCCTACCTTCAGCTCAGTATGACGGAAGCTCTATTCTGGATTATTGTGGCCAAAAAAATAGGCTCCCTCTTCCCCCAGTTTCCAGGCTAGGGCTATGGTTTCATCCCAGAAATACCAGATCATCAGCATTCCTCACTATTCTCCATATTTGTGTTAAAGACACGTTATTTCACACAGCTGAAGCCAAGGAGACAAGAGTTTTCTTCCCTAATCCAGCCTCAACTCTTCTTTTAAGAGAATGGTAATGCCCCAGACTTAGAAGGCCAAGAAAAAAACACACCAATTGCCCTGTCTAGCTAGTTGATGGAATTGAAGTTCTCAAAAAAAAAATTTTTTTTGCTTGTGGTTTCTTTACTCCCTGAAGCCCCTACTGTCTCCAAAGAATATTTACAAATTGGGATGGGATAGAGGCAACTTCACCACCAAATAATGGGCCGGGGAGTGGTGGCAGTGCTAAGACACATCCTCCACACAGGAAGAGAGTTCCTGAGGTGGGCCAAGGGCCAGGGGCAGGGGTTGGGGGTGGCCAGGGATCTGGATGAGTTTGGAGAGTTCCTGGCTGGGCCAGGCGGGGCTGCATCCAAGTGTGAAGCTGGACTGGACCTTTCAGGCCAGCTCCAGCATCCATGGCTTGCCCTGCTTGTAGAACATGTGTGCCACTCTATGAGAAGCAAGGCACTGCTCTCATCTTTGCTCTAGAGCAGTGGGACAGAAGTTTGGACCAGAGGGAAGGGGACAGAATTTGTTTACAATAATAGCATGCAGGGAAATTCATGTCTAAGCAATTTTCAAAAACAATGGAGATTTTGGTGGTGAGCAATTATGAGATGACTGAAAGCTCCATGACACCAGTAGCAACTAGCAAAATGGTTGACCAGCTGGAAACATCACAGAGAGAACCAGGGAAAGAGGCATCTAAAAATATCGCTCTTAGGTCAGAGCAAATCTTAAAGATTGACAATGCTCTGCTCCTGAAAAGATGCTCAATATTAATTAGACCAGACTCTGTAGGAATTTATGGCCCAGGGCTGTATATTAGGGCCATCAGCTCACAATTAATGGAAGTTAACACCTGGCTGAGAAACCAATAGAGATAGACTAATGAGAACTTTAACAGGGAGATCAGGGAAAGAGAATCCGAGAAAGCCCATCTAAAACTACAGTCACTGCTGGTAGTGGACACAGTGTACATGCCCACAGCTGTACCTTCCTTCACATGCTGTGCATTGTAGGGGAAAAAAGTCTTCTCTGAACAAATCCAGGCAAGTCACTAAAAAATAAATAACAAGACAAGTAAGTCTTGAGTCAGGGCAGAGAGGAAAGATTCAGTACCCATATTTGTTATAACATATTATCAAAAATGTCGAGTTTCAGCAAAAGAGTATACAAGACATACAAGAAAACAGGAAATTTAGACCCGTGCACAAGAAAAATAGAATGGTCAAAAACTGCTTTTTAGGAGGCCCAACTTTTGGATCTAGAAGAAAAAGACTTCAAATAACTATTATTAATATATTCAAAGCATTAAAGTCAACCATTTTTAAAAATTAAAGGAAGCTATGGTCACAATATTACATCAAATAGAGCTATCAATAAAGAGATAGGAATTATAAAAAAAGAAACATTTAGAAATTCTGGAATAGAAAAAGACAACTAAAGTGAAAAACTCCCAGAGGGTTTTGGCTTTAGATGGGTTTTGGCAAAAGGAAGAATCTGAACTTGGAAATAGATTAATTGAATTCATGCAGACTGAAGAGCATAAAGAAAAAGAATGAAGAAAAATAAAAAAGCCTTAAAGAAATATAATTACATATTTACATTCCTTTATTCCCCTAAGTGATTTGAAAAGTGATTTTATAAAGGTATATATATTGTTTAATTGTTCAAATATATTATATAGCTGTATGTTGTAGTGTGTATTTGCTTTCTATGGCTATCATAACTAACATAAACTTATTTGCTTGCAACAACAGAAATTTATTCTCTCACATTTCTGGAGGCTAGATATCTGAAACCGATGTATTAGCAATATTATGTTTCCTCCATAGGCTTTAGAGAAAAATCCTCCTTATTCTCTTCTGATAGCCCCTGCATTCCTTTTCTAATGGCTGCATAACTCCCAACTTTACCTGCCTCTATTTTCACATGGTCAGCTTCCCTCTGTGTCTGTGTTTGTGTCTCCTCTCTTCATCTTAAGACACTAGTCATGTGGTATTAGTCTACTCTAAATCAGTATGATCTCAGCTTAACTTGATTATTTTTGCAAAGACCACAGATGAAAAACAAGGGTTAAAAAAAATGTGTTCAGCAAATAAAACTTTCATTACAAACAAGACATATAGTTTAACTTACTGTATTTGGTAAGTTATGGAAAATTATGGTAAAAAAATAATTAGGCTGTAAGTGTCTCCTTTAATGAAGAGTAAAACATAGATTCCTTCATCACTAATGTAGGCAAAATTTTTCTGGAATTATCAGTTTATATAAATAGTCAAAAACAGAAAGATGAAAATAATTGGAAGGGAAAATAATATTGTCATTAGTTGGGGAAAATAGGATTGAGTTATACAGAAAATAAAACTATAATCTAGAGACATTAAGTGAATTTACCAAGGCCATTGGATATAAGAGACAAAATCAGCTGTTTTATATAAAAACAGAAAATTAAATAATTAGAAGTTTTAAAAGAATGACAATTGTTATAGCATTGAAATCCAGCAAATAATTAGGAGTAAATATAATAAAATATGTGCAAGAACTCTATTCTAAGAACTATAAAACATTATTGGAATATCATAAAGAAGATCTAAATAAATGGATGCTCAATTTGAAGGTTCAGTATTTTAAGAATGACAGTTCTTCCCATATTTGTGGAAACAATCCCAAATAAAATTCCAACGGGGTTTTGTGTGTTTTTGGTGTGCGTGTGTGTGTGTATATAAATTGAAAAGATGCTTATATTTTTAAATGACAGTGCAAAGAGTAAAGAATTGCAAAAGGATTTTTAAGAAAGATGAAGTGAGCTGGAGTATGTACACTATCATGTACAAGGACTATTATAAAACTAGAGTAATTTAAGTATTATATTGTGATAAGAATATGTAGACCAGTGGAACTAAATCAAGAGTCTAGAAACAGACTCACCCATTTATAGTGATTTGATTTATAAAAATACAGACAACTCATTGAAAAAACATGGTCTTTTAAACAGTGGTGCTAAGTCAATTTTATACAAACAGGAAAATTGGATCCTGGCTTTTTACTTTACAGGGGGCAAGAAATTCTATGCAAAGAAGATTATAGTTATATATATGCAAGAGTTAAAGTATTTATGCTTTTGGAAGAAAACATAGGAATATAATTTTATAAACATTATAAGGTCACCAAAAAAGCATTAATGGTGAAGGCAAATGTTTATAAATTAGACCACATTAAAATTAAGAACTTTTGATTATCAAAAGACACATTTAAGGCAGTGAACATGTAAGCTGCTTATATGTAGTAGGAACATATAGCTGAAATGGTATTTATATCCAAGATATAGAGGGTTCCTACAAATAAATAATAAGGCAGACACAATAGAAAATAGACAAAAGATGACAACAGGCACTTCACAAATGAGCATTTCCAAAAGTTGTGTTTGTGTTTCTGTGTGTGTGCATATATATATTCTTAGTTTCCTGGCTGCTAAATCAAGTATCATACAATAGGTTGACTTAACAGTAGTAATTTATTGTCTCATAATTTCAGAGTCTAGAAGGCTTGCTTCCTTCAGGATCAGTATCTTCTGGCTGCCAGCAATCTTTGGGGTTCCTTTACTTTTCCGCCACATGGTAATGCACATGGATATGTCTTATCCTTTCAGTGATGACGAATGGCCTAAGAAATCAAAACCAAGATACAGGTGAAAAATAACTAGCCAAAATCTAAAGGAATAATATTTTATGGGCTGATATTTTGAAGTGGAAATTCAAAAAGACATGAGATCAATGATTGTAGCTAATAATAAGGCCTGCCCTTGTCAATAAATTTAGGAAAAAAATTAAATAAATTCCCTGCTGACTAATTTTTTAATGTCAAAATTACCCAACTGGTTGAACTTTATATCCTCCTATATTTCTGCTTTCTAAAAATTTCTTAATGAGTTAATATCCAAGACACTTTCATTGGACATTCATTTGTACCTTTAACATATTATTTCCTCAATGGACAAAATATGGTGCTTAGTGATCTGGAAACGACTACAACTAAGTCAGTTTTTAATGATAAAATACTCTTAAAAGTAATTTTCCCATGATTCTTAGCTTCTAGAAAATATAAAATCTTTGAAAGAAGCTGCATACATAGATCTATCTAACACTTTATGGTTTTAAAATATCTTATTTCAAAGTACTGAGATTTCACTTTTTCTATGGAGTAAATTATGTAATATTCCTATAGTTACTCCATAATCTTTTGGAAAATATTTAACATTGTTAAATACTTTATTAATTTATCAATATTTTTATGAACAATTTTGCTCTATTAAATTATTTTGTATTTCATTTTATTTAGAATACTGCTATAATGTTAGGTTTGAAAGCCATAAAAATGTATGCATTAATATAATTTATCATGTTATTTAATCATTATCCAAATTGTAATCTATCAATGCATAAGCATGGATATTCCCTTTCTAGTTAGTATTCCTTTTCCTACATTTGTATCAAGTTAGAACTTGATCCCTTTTGTGGTACTAAATTTGGGAATATTGTAACTTGGTTGCCTCCTACCAATTCCATACAATTATTAATCAGCATTAATTTGCTTCATATAACCTAAAACCTGACATCCTGTCTCCTAAGGGGTGATGAAAGAATCTTTTTCAAAATTCGAAATCATCTTTTCTTTGATCTTATGAAGAAAGACCGACATTGGTCTTTATTGTTACATCACTATGATCTTGATAATAGTCTATGTGGAGTTTGCTTCGGTGGTACAATAAGTGGAATTTGGAGAGATTCTAATTTATAATTTATGCCATACTTCATTTAAGTCTGAAAGTAAACAAATTACTGAATCCTGTAAATAAAAGCTGTTTTACTAGCAACATAATGCACATTCAGATAAAATTAAAAATGAACTATGTAAATAGAAACTACATTGTTGTAAGTTTATAACAATTTTTTTAGTACTTTTTCAAAATTGCATTTTATGTGCTATGCTCTGAGTTCATTATTAGCTTTGTCTAAAAAATTTTTAAAAATGGCAAATGTTTCAAAGCACAATAGTGGATTACATCAGGATATTGAAGTTTGATGACTTTTTCTATTATGCTGATTCTCTGTGAGGACTTCTTATTCAAAATGGCTTCTGCCTAATACTCTTTGCTGCAGTAGTTCCTAGAGTTCTACTGAATAGCATATGGAATCCCAAAGAAAACTCAAAGTAATTTAATATAGATTTGACAGGATTAAGAGAATTAGTGAAAAAGTTGCAGTTAGTAGAGTGGAATAAGTAGGGCAGGGGAAGAGAAATTACCAGAGAGTTACTCATGCTTAAAAACAAAACAAAACAAAAAATCACCCTCTAGTTTAGTAAGATAATATCTCTGCCTTCGGCTCAGAGTGTTTTAAACCAGAAAGTAATGTCCCCTTCCAGCACTGAGCAGGTTCAATCTATATAGTAATTACCCAATTCTTCACACTCTAATTCAGCATCCATCTAATGCTATTAATTTAAAAACAACAGCAAAAGGATAAACAGCATTGGCGAAACTCATGGTGCAGGCTATATTCTAGTGAGTATAGTCTTCACATGTAAAGTCATATAGGCCAGTACCAACAGGAGAATAACTAAGTATGAGGGTTCTAAGAATGATCATTATTTCACACAGCATTTTGACTTAGTATATCAGGACAAAACCAGGACCAGTGTTGAAATATTTGATAGAAGTACTATCTAAAATAACTTGGAAGGCAGATTAGATACCTAATTAATTTTAGCTTTGGTGGAAGAGGTCAGTGAAAAAATGTTGGTAGTGTGTGTTGGGTTGCTCTTTGCAGGGTTTGGAAAGATATTACAAGAAAAAACTTAGCCAGGGAAAAAATGGCTAGTTTGAAGTAAGGTATGACAAGAAAAAGAGTCCACAAACTCAGTGACTAATATTATTGGAAGATATCACTGCTTCTTAGCACTAAAATTATAAAATTAACAGAGCCAAGTAGAATCTATCATTATGGAAAATATTCTATTAAGGTTATAGACATTATGCTCAGCAATAAAAAGTCTGATTAAGTGTTGGAACACTTAAGAATGTGTGCACAATATAGATTTTGGGTCAAATGGCTCAAAGAAAAAAGACTGAGTTGGTGGCCTTCTCTATCTGAAGCCCAATAGATACTGACATTTGGTAAAGCAATAGAAGGAAGGGCAGCCAAAAATAAGTATAGTAATTATGAAATTTGTGCCCTAAAAAATGTGTATGTGCCTACTAGAATACTGAGACTTTAGGAAGCAAACAATAAGTTACTTTTCAGAAAGAGTATTGTCACAGTATAGAATGAGCTGTATTACCAAAACATCCACTGGCTTGAACTAAAATAGATTGTTACTATCTGAGAATTAAATCTACTTTTGGGACTTCAGTTGGGTATGGTCATTGTTACCTTGGCATACAAGGTTGGAAACTAGACATTAAGACATGGAGTCCAGTTTTTCCAACTGTCATTTCTGTCAGCACTGCCTTATCTTCCCATAATACTGCAGAAATATATATTTGCCTCACTTGATAGAAAAGGCCTAAGTTGCTTTGAAGAGCCAGTTTATAGAAAATATGGCTGCTAAAGGTACTTATGATGGGTCTTAGAAGGATGTGGTGGATGTGTTATTGGAAACTGGAGGAAAGACAATCCTTGTTTTAATGAGGCAGATAATTTGACAGAGATGAGTTCTGATGGTGGATGGGAGGTAGAACTTGAAAGTGACGAACTCGAATATTTAGCTCAGGAGATTTTGAAGTTAAATGTGGAACGTGCAGGCTGGTTTCTCCATGCAGCTTATAATGAAATGAGAGAGGAAAGGAACAAGTTGAGAAATGAACTCCAGAGCACAAAGAAAACAGAAATTGATGGTTTGGAACCCTGTGAACTACATGCAAAGACAACATTTTTTTTTTTTTTCCGAGATTTGTATGAGCATAACCACTGTCAATCTGGACTGAAAGGGAAAGAGAATGGACAAATTAAAAGAATGCCTTTAAGGGCAGAACTATGGAAGCTGAGGTCTGGATAGAAGAGAACTCCTTTTGAGATCAGACACACCCATGTGTGTGGAAAGGAGGGTCTGCCCCTGCACTTGAAGGGAGTAGGCCTTCTGTCCCATTGTTTGGGAAGAGTACTGACACCCAATGCTCAGAGATGGTGAGGCTTATGCCCAGCATTTTCAAAAAGACTGGCCACCATCCTGATACTTGTAGAGGGTAGAACCTTCACCCCAGTATTCAGGAGAACATGGACACTGGGCAAGTATTTGGGAGGGGTGAGGCAGTTGCTCAGTCAAGCACGAGGGACAAAACATCAACCTATAGATGACTTTCAGTCTTTGAAATCTAATAGAGTTCCCTGCTGGGCTTTGATATTGTTTAGGACAGGTGATCCATGCTTTCCTTCCAGTTTCTTCCTGTTGGAATGGGAATGTCTATCTTATGTCTGTCCCTCCATTGTATATTGGAAACTGATAACTTATTTTCTTAATTTCACAGGTCCACAGAGAGGAAATATGCCCCAGGACAGACCACACTGATAACTGATTCCTTTTTTTTTTTAGCGTTTAATCTTTTTCAGTACACTTTTCTTACACTTTTGGTACAATATTTCTTAAAATTTTGATGTTAAGGTACAATAAACACATTTGAAATAATTAAATATTATGGAGAAGTATAACTTATATGTTTTCTATAAAAGTTGAAAACCATGAAAATAATTGTCCATAATATCATCTTATCTATCATATTTAACCATTGTCAACATTTTGTTGAATTTAACTTTATACATTATTTAATAGTGGTGATTTTACATAATAGACTAAATTTTATACATAGTTAACAAAAGAAAATTCATACTTATGAAAGATAGTAAGGAAGTTAAATATATATATATATATATATATATATATATATATACATCTCCGTTGCACTATGCTGTATTTGTACAATATTTCAAGAAACCTGGCAATCCCTTTTATATCTAATGAATGATTTTTTTTCTTTCTTTATACCTTAGCTTATAACTGATTTTGATATGACTTTGTACTTAGCATTGTGATTGAAATGATTTAAGGCTTTGGAGATGTTATGATGGAATTAATGTATTTTGCATGAAGAAAGGACATGTCTTTTAGGAGTCCAGAGAGTAGTGTATGTTGGTTTGAAACTGTATGTACATGAAAAACCTGTACTTAAACTAACTCCACTCCTGTGGCTGTGAACCCATTATAAGGAGGGCTTTTTGATGATGTTACTTCAGTTAAGGCATGGCCTATCTTAATCATGATGGGTCTTAATCCCATTACTGGAGTGCTTTATAAGCAGAATGAAATTCAGACATATAAAAAGTCACAGAGTTATCAGGCAGAAGATGAAATCTTTAGAACCTAGAAGAAATGGAAGAAGTCAGAAGAGGGCCACTCTGTGCCTTGCCATATAACAAGCTAAGGAACAAGGATCATTAGCAGCTAGCCCCAGAATTTCACAGTCTTTGAGGAGAAAGCTTCACCTTGAAGATGACTTCATCTGAATTTTCTCTTAGCCTCAAACTGTGAGCAAACAAATCC
This sequence comes from Cabassous unicinctus, assembly GCA_029593785.1. Classification (NCBI taxonomy): domain Eukaryota; kingdom Metazoa; phylum Chordata; class Mammalia; order Cingulata; family Chlamyphoridae; genus Cabassous; species Cabassous unicinctus. The sequence continues at coordinate 48,556 of JAQZBX010000259.1, forward strand.
CATTGTTTAAGATGAACTTTTGCATAGAATTTTCTTAAGCAGCCAAGAAAAATAAAACAGTGGTTCTTACAGAATCTTTGTAGCCAGGGAATACACATCAATATCCATTAAAAACAGATGTCTATTTAGAAAACCAGGTCATATATAATCAAACTGCCACCAAGTGATTTCCTAGTTCTCCAGAGAAAGGATGATGTATCAGGTCCTAAAACTAATCTCTGCAATTTCAAGACTGGACCCATCAATGGCAGTTGGTGAAATCAGTCTCAGGGAGGTGAAGTCCATGTCATTTGATATAGGTATCATCTCCATCCTAAATTCCTGTGCACGTATTACTCAAGTTTAATGGCAGTTAGGGAAAGAGAGTGATCAGGATGGGTAAGCTGTTCCTCTGATTATTGACTTTCCTCTGCAGTGAGTACTCTTTTGTCAGCATTCATATGTGAAACAATTATGCTCTCACTCAATGGTTATTCTGAAAGCTCTATAAACATTCTAATTCCCCAGACCCATTTATAAGGAATCTGCCAGTCATTTTTTTAAAAATTCCCCTTGGCTCTAGTAACATGGGTAGTCATTGTGCAAAATCATTGCATATTTGTACCTCCAGCAGCATTTTTATTTAGGAAAAGTGTACTTTGATATATACTGCACTGAGTCATGTTCACTTGAGAGACTGATCTTCTCCACTGGCTTTAGCTCCATCCTTGAGATGGCAGACAAAACGAAGTACCATGTCACTTCTGGCTGGAGCCAGCCAATGAGATGAAATAAATTGTAAATTAGGCATTAATTTGAGTTCTTGAGACAAATTCTTATTAAAATCTTTCCATGGGTCTGTAGGCATGTGTGGAAGATAATGTGGCAATACAGTATGATTAAATTTTGGTGCCGGATTTTAGTAACTTTAGACATATAGTCCTCCCTGATTTATGCCATTTCTACTTGTTAAAAGATTCTTGCTGCACAAATTTTACTCCATGTATTAAGGGATGAATGGCCATTGTGTCTTTTGATCAGGTACACAGACATTGCCAGGAGTCTATGGAAAGATGAGACTGTTTTTCATGAGAAGAATGATTATTTGCATATATTTGATCCATAAACTACAGGTCTGTGATATACTTCTCTGATTAAGGATTCCACAGGTCTCAACCAGAATCCTGACCCAATAGAGAAACATCAAGGCTCCTTTGCATCTGTTGGGTCAACAGCAGCATTCACTGAATAGAGTGACTGGTAGCCAGGACTACCCCTAAATTCTGTCTTATATTAGTTTGCTTAATGCATGTGGTAGAGTCAAATATTCGGCCTAACACTCTGTTACTTACAAAATATAAATAAATCCAGCAAGCATCATGCTTTCATTATTTAAGGAAAACAAAGTGATCTAATATATAAATACAAAATTTCAGTGCGAAAGAATATTAGAACTACAAAAGAAGCAGCAAAAAGTGTCAACACAATATAAATTGTTAGAATGAATAAAAGATCATCAAGATTGCTGTATGTGCATATATATAAATTTTATTTCAAAAATAAAGAGAACAAAGTTTTTATTTCCTCACATCTTCTAAAACTGTATGGAAATTCAATAGCTAAACCATAGTCAAATGATGTGGAAGGTAAAGAACAGGGAAAAACACTTTGTCAGGTATCAAGACTTGCAGAAAGAAGGAAAGTATGGTATTATTGTAGGAACTGACAATATGACAAATGGAACAGAATAGTGAGCCAAGAATTACACCCATACATTTATAGAAGCTTGACATATACAGATGTGACCTATTCTGGAGCAGATAGAATTTTCAATAATGGGTGCTAGGAAATCCAGCTATCCATATAAGGAAAAACATTGAAAGTCTCCTCTACATCACACAATTAAAAGAAAATCAATACCAGGTGAATTGAATACCTAAATGTGAAGGTCAAATCAATAAAAGCTTTTAGAAGATAATATAGGAGATTATCTTCACAACCTTGAGGAAGGAAAGAATTTCTAAGAGTAAACAAAAAAGCACTGACATTGACATTATATATATTGACATATTGCATGTATATTAAAATTATATATAATTTAATAATTATAAAATTAATTATAATTAATTTTATAATAAAAAGATAAGCTGAAGAGATAAGAATAGTAATTATAGAGACTATATGAAGATCTTCTACAAATAAATAAGAAAAACAAATGAATAAGCAGACATTTCATAAAAATGAATTCCAAATGGCCATAAAGCATCTGAAAAGGCACTCAACCTATTAGTAAATAGGCAAAAGAGAATCAAAGCCACACTGTGATACTACGCCATTGTAGATTGACTGGCTAATATTAAATTCTGCCAACGTCATAGTTGGTGAGGATGTGGAAACTCTGAGAATTCTCATACATGCAAATCAGATGACAATTTTGGAGAACTTGGCATTTATTTATAAGATTAACTATATATGTATCCTATAACCTAGAAATTCTACTCCCAGGTATGGACTCTAGAAAAACGAGTGCATACATAATCAAAGAAATATGCATAGGAATATTCATAGCATCATCATTTATTATTTTCAGGAATTATACATAATTCAAATGTTCATCAGCATTACAATAGATGAATGAACTGTAGTATAATCACACAGTTGGCTATATAAAACAATGTAATTTTATTATGCAAAGCTATGGGACATTGGGCTTAATCTTTCACATACAAAGTGAGAAAAAGAAATCAAGCAAATAATATGTATTTACTAATACATCAGATTCATAGTATGATTATTTCTTTAAAATTTATTTAAAAACAAAAATATACTGTGTTTTTGTTTTACTGTGATGGTAAATTTAATAACATGAACAAAATTATAAACATGAAGATAGTGATTGACTCAGAAAGGAAGGAATGTATGGTCAGCAAGAAGGAATATATGATTCTATGAATGTTATATTTCTGGAACAGATTGATGGTTATCACTTAATATCACTTTATTAAAATATATGTATAGATGTAGCTATAGGCTAGACACATAGTTATATAGATATATGTATACACTGATATATATGTGTTTTACCATTTTTGGCATGCATGCTTTATTTTTAAAATTTAAATTAAAAGAAACAAATGTTTTATAGTTAGTAGTAATAGTAATTTTATATGATGCTTAGAAAACAATTTAAAATGCCAAAAATATACTTCTACATTTTTTCCTTAATTTGTATTACATAGAAAGATTTATTGCACATGTTTATTTCTCATTTGTGAATATGAAATAAATATGGAAAATTAACTAAATTAATATCCACAGTAATGATTTTGACTTTGTAAAATTTTGCTTAGAGGCCTGTAAGTAGTTACTTAAAAATATTTTGGTGCATATTTTACTATTTTTCTTCATTATTGTTTTTCATTAATTTTTGTCTACTCAATTAGTTTACCTAATTTTCAATTAAATAATCCCCTACAAAGGAAAATGGTAGTGTCTCATATTTTCTTTATTGTTCACACTGCCTAGAATCAATCTCTTTTGCTCTTTTATCTCTCTTGGATATAGAACATGAACTGTACTCAATTGTCAAATTCACCTTTCCACCACAAAAGAAAGAGATAATTTTATTTTCTTTCATTTAGTGAGCCATGTGCTTCATGTTTTTGTGTTATTTTTATATATATTTTTTAGATAGTTCCAGTCTATTTCTAACAGCTAAATCCATGTAGGTATGTAGGAACATACTATGCACTCAAATTAAGCATATACAATTTTTCATAGATTATTTTTCAAATGTGTATTTTTTCTAAAAAACTATAAGCAGCATTAAGGTATAATTTTTTAAATGTGTAGTTTTATTTAGTTAATTAATTGACAGAAAAGAAGGCATAGATATGTCAACAAATTAACATAAATCTTCTGGTGACCTCTTAAAAAAATTTTTTTTCTTACCTATTCCTTGTTTATTAGGGTTCTGAGAATAAATCATTGGTACTGTATCATTACACTCTGAGGATAAGCCTTGAAGAGACTGTTTTCCATTTTTAAATCTAATTAACAGATACAGTTATGCTATATTTAACTTTAGCAGCTATGAGAGTATTAAATGTTTTGTCAAACTAAGTGTTTAGATAAGTTTTTATTATAAGGAAAAGTAGGACAAAATGAGGCTAGAATGCCATGTTATAATGGGAGGATGCTTAATTTTACTTTTTCTGCTAAAAAGAAAGTGACTGAAAGTAAAAGCTTATACCTTTTGTTCTCACTTTTTTTTAAGCTCAAATATGAAAAAAGATTCCTGTTCATAGACATTTTCAAGATAAACTACTAAATGAAAAATGTTTTTTGGTGTTATTAGAAATGGTAATATAATGTCCTCTATGCCCTCAGCCCATTTTTATCTTGATAAAGCTACATGAAGATCTTGTTAAAGCAGCAGAAATAAATGTGGGTTTTTTAATTCTTTTTAACTCTTAAGTCCATTTTCCATGGTCACATTGGTGTAAAATCTTGAAAATAAACTCTCTTCAAGACTCAAGAGCATAAGAACACATTCAGATAATGATGGAGATGGAATATTGAGTAAAACCTTGCAACATATCAGTCCCAGCCTCATCACTGGGTAAGGTAAAATGAATTGGAAGCTAGTGGTCAACTTAAGGTAAGCATAGCTATAATATCCAAACCCAGCTTAACTCCATTCTAGATTGTCCCAGTTCCCACACTGAAGAATAGCAGAAGCAACATGCCCATCTCTAGGCAATACTAATTTCATCTCAGATTCAACTTTCTACACATGAACTTGGGCATTCAGTGAACTTGAAATTAGTAAGTAGAAATTATCCAAATGAAAATAGAAATGATTTTTGTTGTTTGTAGAGGAAGGAACCATCAAAGCTCTGTGATTCAATATTAAGTGGCCTAACATATGTATAACTGGAACCCAGAAGGAAGAGAGAGAAAGAACAGGACAAAAGAAATTTTGGAAATATAATGACAGAATTTTCCAAAAAATAATAGAAGACATCAAATGACAGATCCAAGAAGTTTAGAAAGCCTCAAGCAGGCTAACTGCTAATATCTTCAAATACTTACAGATAATGATGAAATAGTGAAAAATATCTTCCTAAGATTGAGAAAAGAGCAAGGATGTAGGCTATTATCATTTTAATCAACATTGAAGACATGTCAACCTGCCTAGAAAATTCCAAAGTATCTATTAAAAAGTACTACAGTTAATAATTAAGCTAAACAAGTTCTCAGGGTACAAGGTCAAGATACAAAAGTCAATTGTCTTTCTACTTATTAAAAAAGAACCATTTAACATTTAAATTATAAAAATATCATTTACAATAGCAGCACTATAAACCCAACAAAGAGCATCACAGTGAAACCTAAAAAAATTAAAGATACGCATATATCAAATATTTTTGTGCCTCTGTAGAAAATAACCTGTTTATTTTTTTAATTTATTCTGTTAATATGATATGTTACATTATTTTTAGAATGTTAAAAGAACCAAACAACAACTTACCTTGCATTCTTGAAATAAACACCATATAGTCATAATTCATTGTCATTTCAACATCTAGAAATCAGTGTAACTCATGCATACGAAGAAAATAATTTTTAAAAATGAGATTCTCTTAATAGTTCCAAAAAATATTTGATAAAATTGACTACCATACCTGAACAAATACACTAACATTTAAAAAATGTTACAGATACTAGAAAAGTATTGCCTTAATCTTTTAAGGGGTAACTACCAAAAATCTGGAGCAAATATTATATTTAATGGTGAAATAATTAAAAGTAAACAATGGCCATTATCATTACTTATATTCAACATTATTCTAGAGGAATAAAAAGCAAAAAAAGAGAAGTAAGTAGAATAAGAATTGGAAAATAAAAATAGAATTTTACTCTGAAGATGTTCTTGTTTATGTAGAAAACAAAAACACTGAAAATATATTTGATTCATAAATAATTTAGCAAGGTTGCTGAACTTAAAGTCATTGTAAAAATAATAGGTGCATTTCCATGAATCAGCAACAAACAAAATTATACGATAAAAAATACTGTCACTAACATTAATCATCAGATTAAATTTTTTTAAAAATGTGCAAAACCTCTAAAAAGAAATTTAAAAACATTAAAAGAAAGTGAAGAGATCTAAATAAGTGGATAAAAAAGCATATTAAAAGATGGGAAGAATCAACATTTTAAAATGTTAATTTGTCACAAAATTGATCTATGAATTTGGATAAATTCCAATAAAATTCTCACCATATAATTTATGGAAATAACCCAGTATGTTCATAAAATTATATGAAAGATTAAAAGGCCAAGAATAGCCAAAAGAATATTGAAGAACATTAAAGTAGAAGAACTTATAGTACCATACAAATTATTTAGAACTATTATGAAGATTTTGTTATGATCAAAAACAGGTAAAAGAATGGTAACAACAGAAACAGATTTTCACATATATGATTAACTGATTTTATCAAAGGGGTGCATTTATCAAAGTGGAGAAAGATGGTATTTTCAATAAACAATTCTGTCTCAATTCGATATACACATGTGAAAAACGTATCAACATATAGACAAAATTAATCTATATATGGAAGGCAGTACAACAAAATTTTTTTGCAGGTAATACAAGAAAATATCTTCATGTAATTGGTAAAGGCAAATATTACTTAAACAGGTGTTTAAGTTTGCCAAAGGCACTGATGCAAAGTACAAGAAGTGGGTTGGGTTTTATAAAGGGCATTTATTTGGGGTAAAACCATACAGTTCCAAGGTTGTGAAATGCCCAAATCAAGGCACCATCAGAGATGCTTTCTCACAAATTCAGCTACTGTTGATCCTGTTGTCTGGCCACATTGTGAAGTAAGATGGCCTTGTCCTCCAGAATCTAATGTCTCTGAGAGCTCATCTGAGGGCAACCAGGCATATGGCTTGTCTCTTTCCAGGCCTCCTCTATCAGTCTCAGCTGCTCAGCTTATTCCTGTTTTCAGCTGTAAGCTATCAGGCATAAGTCTCATCTCTCCCTGGTCCTCAGCTCTTTGAACCTCACAGGGGCTTCTCTCCTTACAGCTCAGCTGTGGAAAAACTAGAATCCATTCTCTCACATTGCAGGATCAAACATGGCCATTTCTGTTTTCTGTGTCCTGGTTTATATCAGACCCAGCAAGAGGGAAGACTCAACCTGAGTCACACTTCACTGATGTATTCCAACAAAAGGGTCTCACACTCACAGGAATGGATTAGTTCAAAAACATAATCATTCTCTTTGTGGGTTTAATAAAAGAATTTCAAACTGCCACAACAGGACACAAAAACATCAGCCATAAAGAAAAAAGATTGTTAAATTGACTTCATTAATATTAAGCGTTTCAACTTTCTGAATCTTCCCTCTGCATTTGGAAGACTGCAATGTTATATGCTTGAAGGTCTCAAGAACTCAAAGGTATCTACCTTGTTGCTTTCCCAGCCAGAATCTTCAACGTACTGATGCTCTGAAATCTGGGGACATCTCTCTCAGGTCTTCGGACATATCCCCAGCATTTGGCACAACACCTCCTACACTTGGTGAAAGTACATTGGACATAGAGATTGTGTAAATGCAGTATGGGACTATGACATGGACTCCTTGCAATTCTAACCATCAAGCCAGACCAGTGGCAGTTAAATGTTTGTTAAAAATTTGGCTGTTTTCTCCACACACCTGAGAATAGCAGATTCCTCCTCAAATGGCTGTCTTATCAGAATTGAAACAAACCAACGATGTCTTCCCCACTAAATAGTGGTGCCAGTCAAGTTCTCCATTGCTGTTACAGTTGTGACTTGAGAAATATCAGTATATATGTGGACTACTCACAGACCATTCTCTGGTGATTCCATGATTCCTTCTAACTTAATGATGTTCACCTCTACTCTATTAATCCAGTTCCATAACTATACCCTAGATCTTATCATAACCTGAAACAGACCTACCTATGAATTAAACATGGAATTTCTGACTACAGTTCTTTCAGCTTTCCCTAATTTCCACAGTTCTTTACCCAATAAATCCACCACCTCCCTATTATTCTCAACTAAATGTTACCTGCCTTTATTCTTCATCCTTATAAGCTACAGATTCATAAAATGAGACTCTTTAAAACATTTTCATTCAGACCTCCCTCTTACCCAAAATTTTCAATCCTTTTCTTCTCATTGCATTACAGTTCTTGGGTGAAAAACCTTAAATGGAACTGGGTAAATCTTATTATTTCAAGCTTCTGCCTGAAACTGATTGTTGCACATCAGAAAGTTGATTATAAATGTCTTTTTTATAATAAATTTGTACATGACTCTAATGCAGCTTTGCATTCATTATAACCTGGTTAACAGTCCTACATATAATTATTTTAATTACAAGTTATAGTACTTTTTTACTTTGCTAGGCTTCCAAGATGCAATATACCAGAAATGGATTGGCTCTTATAATGGGGATTTATCTTACAGGTTTATCATTTCAAGCCTGAGAAAAATGCCCAAATCATGGCATCATCAGGCATACTTTCACCCCAAAACCTGGTTGCCAGCAATAATAGACTCCTCATGGTAAGGCACATGGTGGCATCTGCTGGTCTCTCCCATGTATTCTGGGTTTCCTTACTTTCAGCTACTGGCTTCAGTGGCTTTCTCTCTTCTCTCTCTGTATTCACCCTGTTTATAAAAGACAACAGTTAGAGGATTAAGACCCTCCCTAGGCCATGCCTTAATTGAAGTAACCCAAACAAAAAGACCTTAACTGAATTAACCTAATCAAAAGGACCCAGCCATAATAGCTTCACAGCCACAAAAATGGACCAGCTTTAAGGACATGATTTTAAAGAGTACATATAGTCTTAAACTAACACAAGCACTCAATAAAATAACATAAAATGCAAAAATGCAGCTAAAAATATTATTTGCTCAATTTCCCCTTTTTAATGTACCTATCTTATGGTCTCAAATATATTTAATACAATGGATATATCAAGAAATATTACATTAAAGTATTTTTACCTTGACACGTGTTACATTAAAAAATGAAATGTTTTTTAGTCATTATTTTTATCTTGATATTATGCCTTTCACTTTCAAGAGGAAGTAGTTATGAAGATTGAACAGGCTTATTCTTGAAATAATGAAATGCAAACATCCTTGAGTTTGCCATATGAATTGCAAGCAGGAATTTGAAAAGAAATATAAATGACCGAATTTTACCTTTTTGAGTTTATTTTGCAAAGCTAATTTGTAAATGACAGTACAACTGAAAACTTATAGTACATTGGAAGTCAAATACTCTCAATGGGCTAAATTTGGTATCAGTCTATAAAAGAAATTCTAATATAATTAATTATTTATTGCATACCTTAATTGCTTATATTTTATATTTTATTTAAGTTGTAAATTGCATAATGTGTTTGGTTTAAGAAATAATTGTTCAATTTGAAATGAAAATCCTGATCACAGCAGGTATTGTAGAACTGATAAAAACCTGCTCTGTCAGAACTTGTTGCTGGAAATAAAATGGTAGTGCACAGTAAACCTGCTCTTCAATTAATCTTTGAAAAGTAGGTTAAATGTTTATAAGCAGAATCTTTTATAATTCCAAGGCAGCTAGATGTGGTAATAAATAGAACAGGCAATTATGCTTCTAGGACATTATTTTTCAGTACGTCTAATGGTTTTAGTCTATTATCAATCTAGGGCCACAGTCCAGGAAGGGTGTTCCACATTTAGTAGAGTCCATAATTTTAGAAGCCTTCATGGACATTCACGATGCATGTTGGACATGTATGTGGATGCTTAATAGAAAAAGCTAGAATCATAAATTTTACTTTTTCTTTCCATATTCCCCTCCAAATGTCTGCACACCACCCCATTTCCCAACCAATGACTGCTCAAAGCAAATGGATGTACACAAAAGGGATTATACATGAATTTTAAAAGTAAAGATTAAACCTGTGTAGAAGGCAGAGTGACTGAGGGCCAAAGAAAAATAGGAAAATCATTTTCCAAGGCACCATACCACTTTGAGCACTGGGGTCGATAATCTCTAAGATTTCTTCCAGTTTTCAGCATACTTATACCATGTTTTACAGAAATGGTAATAATGACACTGCAGTAGAGATTTAAAAATACTTTCTCTTTTTGTGACTGCTAGGTTAAGGAAACACAGTCATAAATGGTTAGCATAGACATATTATTATTATATCCTTTTGTTTAAGGATTTTTCCTTTTCATTCTCCATGACTATTGCTGCTACCTGTTGTAGCACAAAAAAAATGTTAAAATGCAGTTGCTTAAGGCAACATGTATTATATCAGTTTCATGAGTCAGGAATCCAGGTACAGCTTAGATGGGAACTCTGGCTCAGGGTGTCTCACAAGGTTGCAGGCAAGGTACCAGCTGGGACTGCAGTCATCTTAGGTTTTGACTAGGTTGGATCTGCATCCAGTCTTACTCACGTGGCTTTTGACGGGATTCAGATCTTGGTTATTGGACTGAGGACCTCTGTTCCTTGTTGGTGTTGGGTAGGTTGGCCCCTGTTCCTTGCCTCATAAGAGATAGCACAAGTGCATAAATGACAAAATGTGTGTATCATCATGAGCTGAGTCTGAAGTTACATACCACAATCATCTTACTCAGGATTATAAAAGAAAGAAGAAAGCTGAAAGCATTAGATTTGTTATAATTGTTTAAAATAATATTTTCTTCAGGAAATAAAAGAACAAAGTTATTCAAGCAAAACATTCAATAAATAAATAACACATATTTAAAACAGTCAAAATTTATAATTTAAGCTTCACATGGATATATCTCCAAAATGATACATGGAGGACTTGCACTAAAACATTCAGTACAAATGCTAAACCATGGTCTTACCATCTGAGGTGCTGAAATGGGAATTTTAAATGCCAATGACACATTGTGCTTAAGAAATTTACATCATTTTTAAAAAGCATCTATCAATTGTTTTGAATTCAGAAGTATGTTATATACTGTCTGTACTCCTCACTATACCTTATATATTATAGATTCTTAATAAACGTTCATTGTAAAAAAGTGTGAAATATTTGATGATGTTTCGGGCATTCAAAATTGGTGAAATATGTGACTCCTGTACTCAGAAGCTTACTGAGTAATTGAGGAGATAAAACATATACAAGTGAAAAAATAGAAAATTATTAAGCCATGATAAAAGTTGTGTCAATGTTTAATAAATTAAATGCCTTTAAAAATGAAAGGTAGAGCTTAGATTTGGGATGGAGTAGGACAGGATTCAGGGAAAATAATAGCTTAACGTGAATGGTTGATATTTATTTATTTATTTATTTATTTATTTATTTATTTATTTCCTTGGCTCAAAGACAATTGTTTGACAAGATTGACTTTGAAATTCACCTAAAATAATGCAACATGCTGCTTTAAATAGCTAAACAGCGCTAAAAATGGTCTGTAAGAAATGACAAGCAATTACATACAAATAAATGTGTACATACAGGCCATATACATAATTATCGAATTAGGGAAAACATAAAATAATATTCTCTGTAGCTTTTTGATTTAAATTAACCAAGGTAAGTAAATTAAATAAATAAATAAATAAATAAAACCAGAAGAGTATTTAAAAATAGTACACAGACACAATATTATTATTTTTCTTTACTCATTTCTTTATCTCCTAATTTAGCATTGCATATGCTTGACTTTTATATGTATTTTCATTTTTTAAATGAAATAAGAGATGCCAATACTGGTTTTAATGAGTGCTTGAAAGAATTTCTCTGGCAATGTAGTGCTATAAAATGGACAAGACAGATTGCCCTAAAATGCTAAGAAATGCCTTTTATAATGTATTCTTTCACTCAGAATTTTTCTTCCATATTCATGCCTTTTATACATAGTGTTATACTAGGTTGCATTCCACTGTATACATTCAATTTAACTTAATTTTACACAATCTTTACTTTTATAGGAAGAATGGATGGGGAAGGCAAAGTTCTTGTCACAGATAACTTTTTATCCTGTGGGAAAGGTTAAAATATTCTATATATTTTTTATTTCTTCTTTTTATTCCAAGCCTGTTAGCTATTCACGATGATTCTTATGTCAGCCACAAAGGGCAAACTTCATCTATGATTCACTATCTTCTGATTTGTGGCAGGCTTTGTTTATCCACAGAAAGACTGTTTTCACATATTCAGTGCACATCTGCAGACTGTCTTGCTGCGTCTTATGCAATGCTCACCTCATCAATGAAGGGTTTATTCTTCATCTCTGTCAGGATAAACACTATTTATTACTCCCTTTGGTCCTGCTCCTGCTCCAGCTTTCCAAGTTTTGTACATGTCTTTTCTTTGTATTGCAGAAATTTTACTTATTATAATATTTTAATATTTAAAGTCCAATATTGAGGCAGATGTATTATAAAGCAAAGAATAATAGACTACAATTTAGAATGTGGTTGAATCCTGATTCTATCACTCACTAATAATGTAACTTTAGATGTCTTTGAAAGCTCTTTGATAATATGGAAAAATTGAGTCTGAACAAATAACCCATCAAATTGGCAAAAGAATCAGCAATTTCTCATAATCAAATAATTAACCAGGTATAAGGACTAAGAACAATCTTATAAATGTGTTAATTAAATATAAATCTAAGAGTAACAAAGAAATCCCAACCAACTTCAGGTAAAAATGATAATGTACTGATGACAGATTGTCACTCACCAAAATTATTGTTATTCACTGCATTTTCTTATGCACATAAATATTGAAAGCTATGTGCTCTTTTAAAACAATACTTTACTTATGGACCACTCTGTAGAAGACTGAATGAGAACTTTCAGTTTATTTCTGCTATGAAGTAAATTTAATGCATATCAAATAATCTTAGTAGTACTAATAACTCATGAGCCTTCACATATATATACAATTTAAAACCTATGATATTTTACATAACTTGCCCATAAAAAAGAAGACTTGCATTATCCTTTAAATAAGTACAAAATTTCCTTTAGTATGCTTAGGTACTATAAAGCATATGTTGTGAATTGTGGCTTTAAAAAGTTATTACATTTATGTTTACAAGCTAAATCTCTTTATCTTCAGTAAACTCAATAGAAGTCAAGTTCAATTCAATTTCTTTGACTAATGCTAAGCAAAATAAAGCATTTCTTAAATCCTCTATCACATTCCCTCAAAGTGAATTCTGTGGGACACTAATTTTGGGCTGGTGTCAGAATTATTCCATAAGAAGTAAAAACAATTGTCTGTTAGTTTAATCTGGAAATTCTGGGTTAAATATGATTACAACATTGGAAACATGATTGTGTGCCATTTTATTATATTTTACATATCTCAAACACGATACTGAAATGCATAGCATTTTAGAAATATATTTAATCACATTACCCAGTTTACAAAGAGACTATGACTATAGGGTAGCACCGTCCGATAGAAATTTCTGCAGTGATGGAAATGCTCCTCATCTGTGCTGCCCAAAACCCAAAAGTGTAGCCACCTGCCACAAGTCACTACTGAGTACTTGAAACATGACTAGTGCAACTGAGGAGCTGAATTTTAATGTTAATGAATTTTACTTTAAATATAATTTGTGGCTAGCAGTTAACTTATTAAACTACATAGGTATGGATTCTCAAAACACTTAAAATAAATGCTTCTAATAGATATTATGAGTAATTTGGTCAGTTGGTACATACCACTAGGGCACATCAACCATTAATGCGATTTTTGTATATATTTCCAAGGAATATTAGCAGAGAACAGCACCATGGGGTGTTCTTATGGAGAAACCAGGCAGAAATGTCTCCAGACATAGAAAAGTTGTAAGGTTCAGCAATGGAAGTTGTACAAGGACAAGGGCAACTATGAATGCTGAATTGTGTTATTTCTACTCTCTAATAAGCTAAGCTTTCCTCATTTATTCATCTTCTCTAGTGTTGAAAGAAATGGAGAATAAGAAAGAATAAGCTGTGGTGAATTGTTACATTGATGCTACAGAGATGCTTTTCTGAGACAAGAACAAAACTGTGCAGTAATCAAAACAGAATGAAAATGTATCTTATTATAATTCTACTAAAGTACCACTCTATTTATGATGATATATACAAACTTTTAAACATTTAAGAGAACTGGTTTACTTGGTGATTTTATCATTTCACAGGTTCCTACTGAAAGCTAAATGACAAACCAAAGTTTTCAACAATGTAAATATTAGTACTTGCTCAACAAGCATCAAAACAATGTTCATAGTTCAGCTCTGTTGCATGGGCCACACATTGACATATGTTCCTATACTCTAGCAACTTCTCTAAATTTAGTGAGAAAGAGAAAATGAGTAGAATGACTGAAAGAAAGCCCAGGAAATGGAAGTTTCTAGTAATATAAATATTTTACACATTTAAAGCATTTTACAACTTAAAAAATTTAATTTAACAGGAATTATCTCAGTTGATCTTGAAAAAGTCATAACAGCTATGCATGGAAAGCCAACTATGGTGATGATGGTGATTTTACATTATTTAACCAAGCATTTTATATTTATTAATAATTTTAGTTTCCTTTAAAAAAATTCCTGGAGGGAAGAATTTATAATTTTATATTATTATTCTCTGCATTAGTACTCACATATTTTAATTTTTCTGCTCCTACCCCCACAGCTGTGATTAGAGAGTATAATTCACATTATTTGTTGTTTGGAACTTATTGGTTTTTTTTTGTGACATATTATATGGAAATATTCATAAGAGCCACACCTTCTCCTAGAAATAAGTTTCACTCTCTAATTTTGGAATACAAAATTGAATGCTTATCTCCATAAGATCTACAATATTTGTTCTTATTATTTGTTTAGTAATTAGATTCATTATGTTTTTTGGGGGGAGGGGTCATCCAAATGGTCATTCTAAATGTGAGAGAGGTTTTCTAAAAGTTCTCTATTAGCAGAATCTTTATATATGTCTTTCTCTTTTTATATTATGTATACTCCAGTTTACAAAATTAGCTGCTTTGTTATTTTGTACAGGTATATTACAACAGTTTGTATTTTATATCCATAGCTATTATATCATTGTTTTAAGTAATAGTTAACATTTTGAATTTGTTATTCTTTATCTTAATGGTTTTTGTTCTGAAATTGATCTTCTTTTATATCAGGAATATAAAAACTGATTTTTAAAATATTTGTATCTGCATGCTTTGCATTTAGGCAGTCTTTTATTTCATTTTTTCTAAATCAATTTGATCCTGGAGTAATTGTTGATGGAAATTGAATTAAATTTATGCTTGTTACCCAAATTCTTTTTTTAAATTAGTATGTGCCATATGTCCATATAAAGTAATTGTTATAACAATGATATTTGATCAAATTTCTGTCTTTTTAATATCATATTTATCAATATTTCCAAAGATTCCCAATGAATGTTGAATGATGAGACAGAGGTTTCAATAATGCAAATAATATTTTACTGTGAATAAGTTTTTAACTTATATTTACTATGTATAACTTACCACTGTATTTTCTGTTTTTCTTTTTTCATTGTGTTATATTTGATATGTATTGAGACATTATTTCTAGTGTTTACCATTATACTAATACTTTTATAAAATGCTGTAGTATCCTCTTTCTTTAGATACTAACACTTTTTTTTTTAATTTTTAATTTTTTTTATTTTTAAAGAAGCTTTAGATTACATAAATGTTACATAAAAAATATAGGGGATTCCCCTATGCCCCAGCCCCTCCCACCCCCTCACTGTCCCACATTAACAACATCCTTCACTAGTGTAGTACATTTCTTACAATTGATGAACACATATTGAAGCATTGCTACTAACCATGGACTACAGTTTACATTATAGTTTACACTCTATCACACACAATTTTGTAGGTTATGAAAAATATGTAATGGCCTATATCTGTCATTGCAATGTCATGCAGGAAAATTCCATGTCCCGAAAATGCCCCCACATTACACCTATTCTCTCTCCTTCCCCTCAGAAATGCTGGTGGCCACTGTCTTTACATCAATGAGAAAAGTTTTTCCATTGCTAGAGTAATAGTAAGTCTATAAGGAATAATAAAAAGTCAGCTTTAGTCCAATGTTCAATGCCCAATCGGGAGGATTTGGGGATTGATTTCCTATCAAAAACAAAGCTGATCATGTGAGTCTCCATCTCCTGATACAACACACTATGACAAGATGAATGCTACAGACTGTCTGCTCCAGGTATGTCCTGTCCTGCATGCGCCCCACATCCAACACCTTAAGCCAGTAAACTTCCCCTGCCATATTTGCCAAAAGAACCCTTCCAGCGTTGCAGTTTCACAATAAGTGGGAAGGTGTTGGGCTCCCATCATGGGGAGTCGTAAGATCTCAAATAGAGGGAGAGGAGTATCTTGATATCATTGGCTGTGCCTAATAGGGAAGAACAGGTCAGTATGTTAAACCCTCAATTTTGTTGCAAGTAACTATAAATCTGGTCCTTCAATGAGTTAATCTTGGTGGTTACCATGGGTCCCCAGGAGAGAGGGAGGGAGGAATAGAATAGATGGAACATGGCACATGTTTTGGGTGATAGAATTGTTCCACAAGATCTTGCAAGGATGCATACAGACCACGTCAAACTTCATCAAAATCTATGAAATTGTATGGTCCAAAATGTAAACAGCAATGTAAATCATTGACCATGGTTAGTAGCAATGTTTCAATATTTGTAAATCATTTATAACAAATGAACCATCTACATGTAAAATGCTATTAATAAGGGAAAGAGGAAAAGGGAGAGGACGTTTGGTATATGGGAATCACTTATATTATGTATGTGACTTTTCTGTAACCTAAAGCTTCTTTGAAGGCAAAATGAAAAAAATAAGACGGGTGAATAAATGGAAGTAAATGTCACTGTACACACAAAACAAAAGATCTTACAGTAATGAAAGACCTATTTAAATCTTTTTAATTTTATATTTTATATTTTTATATTATTTCAAACTTTTTTTAAAAATTGTATTTTGCTGGTTATTTTTAAAACATCATTGTTATATCATTTTCCTATTAATTGTATTTGGTTATTATGTTGGCTTCAATTTTGAAGAAGTTTTGGATCACAGAAGGGTTACAACTGTGATGGGGAGGATCATTGATGCAGGGTGTCAGAGATGGGGGATGCACAGGAGTAGGTTCACCTGGGGCATACGTATAAGGCATACGAATGTGTTCAAGTGTTCATGGGGCATTGTCACAGTGGGTGGAGACCCACACAATAACCAAAGAAATATTGAATTCCCATCCTGGAGAGCACTGCCACATTCTCTAATGGGACAAGAATTCCTTGAGTACAGGGGCAGTGACTACTGAAGGAGGATGGACCATTGATGGGCCCTTGAATGTGATGACTGTATTTATGAATCTTTATTTTTGAAATTGAAACTTAACATAGTATCATAGGGTGCCTAAGAATTACCTCTTGAGAGCCTCCTTTTTCCTCAAAAGTGGCCTCTCTTTAAGCCAAAACTCAGCATATAAATGCATTACCTTCTCCCCAGTGTGGGACATGACTCCTGGGGATAAGCCTCCCTGTTACCAAGGGATTACTGCCAAGAACCAACTAGCAAAGCAACTGGAAAAAGACCTTTACCAAAAGAGGGAAATGGTAAAGACAAATGAGTTTATATGGCTAAGAGACTTCAAAGTGAGCTGGGAGGTCATTTCAAAAGTTATGTTTATGCACATCTCAGCAGGATCTCATTGACTGCCAAAATAAATATTACCTCAAATAGTAGGGCTCCTGAAGGCTCTGGAGATACCCAGACATGATAGACAGTGCAGGCAGTTCAGGATTTTGGTGCCAGTGTGCCCTACTTTGGAATTTATGCTCCTCAGGGTGATAGAGTTGGACTTAGTTGTGTTTGCCCTACACATGGTTCTGCTGCCCCTCTATTTGAACCTATAGCTAGTCCTAAAGTTGATCATTGTATGCCCAAGAGACTTAAATCTTTGGGCTGTTCATGTGCCACTTGGGCTCTGAATCTCAACAGACTCGCAACACCTACTTGCCAGTTCATTGGACTCACCCAGGACAACTAACAAGGAGATGATGACTGCCAATGATCATCTCAAGGAACAGAAAGAGTCTCAGCTGCATGCAAGAAAGTCCCATCCATCTGTCCCAGGGGATCTATGTCCCCTGTCAATTAGAAGTAGAGTGGGCATCACCATCACAGAATCCTCAGGATTGGGGAATGGATGATGGACTAGAGTAGACTTACAGTTGTTCTATTGTGGACCTGTTGTGATCCTAGCAATGGAAGCACTTTTATTATGTATGTGGGGCCAATGGCCCCTGGAGGTTCTGAGGGGAGGGAGAAGGAACAATAGGTGTAATTTGGGGGCATTTTCAGGACTTGGGAATTATCCTGAATTACATTGCAATGACAAATTCAGGCCATTGTATAGCATGAAATAACTTGCAAAAATGTGTGGGAGAGAGTGTAAACTATAAACATTGCTTAGTGGCAATGCTCCAAGGTATGTTCATCAATCATGGCAAATGTACCACACTAATTAAGGATGTTGTTGATGTGGGAAAATGTGGGAGGGCTAGGGAGTGGGGCATATGGGAATTCCCTATAGTTTTTGTGTAGTATTTATGTAATCTAACATTCTTTTAAAAAATAAAAAAGTATATTAAAAAAAAAGAACAAAGCTGAAATTATTATTCTGCCATACCTTTCATTTGATATAATCTGTCTCTATTATTACCTTAATAGTGAACTTCGTGCTCTTAGGTATATTTATAAAATCTTTACCTTTCTCCCCTAGACTTTGATTAATTGCATTATTCCTTTATTGTCAGGGCTAAAAATTATATACTATTTTCTCAGTTTTATCTTCAGTTTAATATATTATTTCTGCATATAAAATATTCATGTTTTACTCTATGACCTCTTACAAAATGCTCTAGATTCATTTGTGTTGAGCTGAAGTTTGTTCCCTAATAGATAGTCATGGAAGACTTCAAAGGAAAAATATTTCCTGACTTCACTCATGTCTGTAAATATTTTTCTATAACCTTTGAATTTGAAGTTCATTTATCTGGGTACTATTTGACTCACATTTTCTTACTTAATTATCTTAAAATATTGACTTATATTTTCTTTCTTGATTATATTAAAATATTGTTTTTGAGAACATTGGTGTCATTTTGATTTTTTCCCCTTACAAATGACTTGGAGTTTTTGCTAGGATACCAAAAGCATTTTTTTTCTTAACTTTCAATTCCTAGGATTTTACAAAAATAATGTATAAATATGAGTTTACTTTCTCAGATACACAATATTTCATTATGTTTGAAAGATTTCTTATAGAGTGGTGTGAGTGGAGCTAGTATAGAGGATATTATAATTCGAAATAAAATGCCTGTTTTCTTTTGTGTATGTGCATGGGATTGCCTTTGGGAAACCAATTACATGTGTATCACATTTAGTACTCATTCTTGGTCTGTTTAGTACATGGCTCAGCAAACTTAGGGCCAATCCATCCCTGAGGCTGAGAGGTGTGATAATGTGCTATTCTATTTTAAAGAAATAATTTGTAAATTGTGGTATGTCATTTCATATCTTGATCTTTTCTTGTCATATAATTAGAGTTATTTTTAATTTTTAAACTGTTTTTAATGCTAAATAGGTGGTCACTTTTAAAGTTTCAATATGAGTATCAGGTTAGAGTTTTCAAATATGTCTAGTGATCTTATTGGCATTTGGGACCTTTTTCATTTCATTTTCATCTTTTTTCTTAATAATTGTGGACGATATTATTAGAAAATCCCCTTTTGCACCCAATTAAAAGACTGGATTTGTCTAGACTATTAGAAGTAGATTTATTTTTGTCTGACTGGAATGGCCTGTGGTTGCTTTTGCTTTTCAACTTTGATATATTAGGAGCTCACACATTTGTGTTTATGATGAAAGAATAAAAATATGGCCTCTGGTGAGACATTTTTTCTATATTTCTATATATTTCAATTTTAGAGAGGTGTTTTATTTTGCTGTTGAGTCCTTTCTTATATAAGTTTTCTCTGTTCCCTCTCATCTGATACTTTTCTTTCCCTTAACCTAGTATTTCTAATTGCTCTAGTAATTTTGTCTCTAGAAGCTTTTCTTCAAAGTAAGCTCCTGTCCTTCTGATAGCATCTATTTTCTGTATCTCTTTTTCATCTGCTGATGGACAACTGTGCACAACTGTGTACAACCACAGTGCCATTTGATCATTTTGGGTTCTACTAAATTTTTTGTATTCATAATCAAATTGGAACCTCAGAAGTTTTCTCCTGATTTCTTTGGTTATGTTCAGATTTGTTCAGTCAGGTTTTCACTAAAGATGAGGATCATCCCTTCTATGGATGTACATTTGGCAAATTTTGGTCTCTGCAGTTAGTATCAGTTGCCATGTTTCATTTTCCACCACTCTATTGAAGGTGATCTTGTGCTTGCTTTGATGAGATTGGTGATTGGCATAATGAGCCCATGATCTGGTGCTTTACTAATGATATCAGTTTTTAATGTTTGCTATCTGTGGTGGACTGAATAATGACCTCCAAAATATCTCCAGTAAGTAATCCCCAAAACATGTGAATATGTTACCTTAAATGGCAAAAGATACTTTGACAATATAATTAAATTAAGGATCTTGAGATGGAGAGATTATCATGGATTACTTGGATGGGCCCCATGTAATCATAAGGGTCCTTATAAGGAGAAGGCAATGTGAGGATGAAGCAGAGATTGGAGTAATGCTGTCACTAGAACCTGGAGGAAGCAAGGGATGGAGTCTCCCTAGAAACTCCAGAAGGAAGCAACTCTAATGGTATGTTTATTTTAGTCCAATGAAATTGATTTTGGACTTCTGGCCTCTAGAACTATAAGAAAACAAATCTATACTGTTTAAACTACCAAGATAGTGGCTATATGTTTCAGCAACAAAGGAAACTAGTACATGTCCTTGGTCTATATAATTTGGAGAGATGGGGAGATGTGTTTTGGTAGATTCACAAATTAGGAATCAGTAAAGAAGATAAAGCCAGAAAACCTCCATTTATTTTAGAAATTAAAATAAAACCTTTCATTATTTTTTCAATTATTTTCTTCTTCCTACTTGTACTGATTTTTTCCCCTTTTCTGTCACCCTTGTCTGTATTTTGGCACTTCTATTCTTCATATACCTTAAATTAATTTTTTCCTATACCTTAATATTTTCTTGCTGGATTTTGCTTCCATGATGATGAAATATCTCTATCCAGGACAATATTCCTGACAAGAAAAACTGGGAGAAATAGATAAACCAAAGAAAATATATCTATGTGAAGACTTCAGAGAACTTTGACCACAACAGCACTTGAGGAACAAAGATGTTAAAGAGAAGGGAGCCCCTTTAGACAGGACTCCATCTTAAAATCTTAAGGACAGGCAGGATTTGGAAGTGATGGCTTTTCTAATTGATTATGCTGGAAATTTGCAATTTGGAAAAACTCTAGGTAGGAGAGAAAATGCCTAGAACTGCTATTAGTCTTCACTAGTTTTCACATGTACTCACTCTTGCATAAATACTGAAACCAGCAGTTTGGGCTGTTTCTGCTGTCCCTTCTTTAAAAGGAGACCAAGAAAAGTGGGTGGCAAGTCACAAGCTTAAAAAGATTTCCTCCAATCAATCCCTAACTGTCATCTACCGCTGCTTGCACCAGGCTGAGTGGACCCATCTGCTGCGATATCAGCGTTCAGATCAGGCTTCATGCTGCAGCGAGGATATTCAGTTACTACAGTTGTTAATATGCATGTTTCTTTGATAAATGAACATTGATAAATACATTTCCATTTCCTGTCTTTTGCTCTTGCACATCACATATTTTGGAGAATGTGAGAAATTGCTTTAATGTTTGAGCTAACTCAGTTTTTAAAAAGAGAAAGACATCTACATTATCTAATTCCTATTGTTCCTGAGTTAAAAGTCAAAATTATTCTAACTTACAGAACAATGCTGCCATAAAGATTGATAAAAGTGATAAACAGAGAACTCAGGAAAAATGACATAGATTGTACAAGATGGGAGGACTTATTAGAAAAGTGTTGAGAGCTCTTCTAGACCTCTTCCCTTACCTTCAATGAGCAGATAAATATTACTTAAAAATGACTTTGCAATACTTTTAATAAATAAAAAATGAAAAGAAAGGCATCTCTTTCCCTAAGTGTACATTTACTTTATTCTAATGTAGCATATGGTATGTTAAAATATTAGATTTTATTTTAGCAGCACAGGCTTGGCAACATTTATAACTTGTGGTGATGCATTTTAATTCTTATGCGCCAGTTTACAAATATGTCAGCATCTGCTGTGTGTAAACAGTATGATCAGCATCAGGTAAGTGTGTTACTGTTTATTGTTCTCTGGGGAAAAATGGAGGGTGGTCTTCAGTTGCATACAAAAATATGTATAGCTCTTTTTTTTTAATTAGAAATTATCACTGGAAATCCCAAACTGCAGTATGCACACATCTAACATGTGCATGCCTGCAATGTGAAATATTTTGTGCCAAGAGAAAATTAGATTAGTTAATAATCTAGTATTTCTTTGTATAAAACATCATGCAAACAATATGAATAGAAAATGTGTGTATTTACAAGGTAACTTTTTGCTGTAAATTTGGCTGCTTGCAATATATTTGTTTTCTTATGCCTATAGGGTGTGAAGGAAGTTCCTGCGATCATCACATCCATTTCTCTGACTTAGAGAAGGTCTGCAGCAACCTAAGCAAAGCGATTAATCACACATCTTAATCTTCATTTCAACATGTGGGAGATTAAGCCTTAGAAATAACTGCTAGGAAGCCTCTCAAGAATAACTCCATATATGATAGAACACCAAAAAGCTGTCAGTATTTATTTAAAAATTCTCAGTTGCAAAGCCTGTTCTGCTATTCTACATATTCCATATTTGCTTGTGAATATTTCCTTCATACAGTGTCTTATTAAAGCCATATACCTTTTTACAGCATCATTTGTCCTTGAAATAATTTTTAAATATAAAAGACAATTTAAGGACCAGTGTATGGATTAATGTTAGAGATCCTTAATTTCTGATCAATGAACATGGCACCTCTCTTTAGTGCTGGTGACAGAAATGAAAAGGGGTGAGGGTAAGTAGAGTTAAAGGTTAAAGAGTGATAGATTTTTAATAGCATACACTATTTGTATTTCTTTCCTTAAAATTCTGCAGCATAAATTTGCTGCCTATGCCTTTATCCCTTGATAAGGAGAGGCTACATAATAACATTTCAAGTTTCTGAAACTCAGTCACAGTAGGGTTCAAGTCTCACCATGCTTTAACATTTAAGTAATCTGAAGTGGAAGGAGAAGAGAGAATTGGGAACTTTCTCTGGCTGATTGTCATAACCTTTCCCTACCTTGTCAGTTAGCACCTGGGGCCAGCCTGGAGATAAAATATCCTGTATTTTATCTTTATCCTAGAGATTTGTTTCCCTGTCTTGTCCTGAATGAAGCTGTCTTTTTCTCATCTCTCTTCAACTTTCTTGTAATAATTATTTTTCTTGTTTTGGTTTAAAGCTCTTTACAAAGTTATTTGTAAAACAACTTTACAAATATTTTGACAAAATAACTGAGATTAGGAAGATAAAATAAAGTTTTTAGAAACCAATTTTTGTTGCTGATAACATAATTTTAAGGTATATAATTTGGTCTTTACAAAGTGCAATGTAAGCAAAGACCAAATAAAGGAGTTGGCAAAATGATGCTCAAAGAAAGGGAATGGGAGACAATTTTACATACGGATTTGTGACTAAAAGGATTTGCTACTAAAGTAGGTGACCTCTATCTTGAACATTGCTATTCCCATTTCTCCAGCCTGAGATAATGCTTTCACTTTCTTTTTTTTTTTTTCACTTTAAGTGGAGAATAGGTATTTTAGGTAGGGGAAAAACCAATGTATAATTAAAAGACAGTTAAAAAGAAAACATGTTTGTCTTTTTGGAGTGATGGAACACAATTATGTCCATTTATATAAAAGTCAATTTCACGCATACCATCTACACTACTGGAAAAGGAAGAAAGCTTGAAGAACACACCAATACTGGGAACACAAAAACACTTAGCCGTCATTCCATGAAAGATGAATATTTTTCTTTAACTTCTTTACTCACTACTACAGGTCAAAATATATACATATATACATACACACAGCACATGCAACCACCATGGGTTAAATAATATGGATGACACAAAATCATTATATTTTTTACTTCTGTTAATAGTTTAGAGTGTGATGGGTGAAAAAGGTAGGAACCCATAATTGACAGTACAATTATAAAGAATTTATATCAAAGTTATTGGAGTTGACAGTATTGATTAATGTGAGTACATTTTCTAGATTTGAAGAAACACCTGATTTTGCAGAATGAAAAAATACTATGTGTATATAATTGGAAGAAATAAAAAGATAAAACAAATTTTAAAAAGACTGAAATTTGCCCATTTGAATGAAGAACACTTTCATTCATGGACAAAGGATATAATTAAAAGAAAAAAAAAGTCAAGTAAGAATACTATTAAGAATACAAACATTAACCTGCACTCAGACTTCCTTTTATCACTAGGCTCAGATGATGAGTCAAACATGGGTCTTTTCTAGATATAGCTAAATTGATATTTCTTCACAGTTCAGGGAAAATAATCTAGTATTTTAACTTTCTTTCTTTTTTTAAAAATTCTTCTCTATATTTCACAAAATTTATATTACTTCAGGAGATGATTCAACTTAAGAATTACTTCTTTTTTTTCCTGTTTTTTCAAGTTTCTAGTGACTTGTTTATGTCTGGTGAAGGAGTGATGCTTTGGGGTGCGTTATAAGATGATATTCTGAAATCATGTCCATTTGTGCATTTTTCCACATATTCCTATAGGGACAAGGGAACCAATCAATGACTATAACCTGCTTTTGGCATGAGGTTCTACAACTTTCTAAGTTGGAAAGTTTTTTGCATTTACTGTTCCTTTTTCCTGGATGGTTCTTCCGCCACTATGGTGCATGCAGCTCACTCCCTCATACCTGCTCATAATTGTCCACTTGTCCCCTTCTCAGAGCTTCTCCTAACAGTCTCATCTGAAAACCACCGCTGTTGCAATCTATCCCTTTACCCTACTTAATTTTTCTCAATAAGAAGAATTCTATAAAGAAAAATTTATCAGTTCTTGACTTATATATATATTCGCTTAGCTGTTTTTACATATCCCCATCCCCCAACACATGCATACCCACAAACACATTTCAGGTTAGAGGTCTTTTTAAATTCATTTTATTCATTTCTATAATCTCAAGACCAAAAATAGTCACTGGAACATAGCAGGCATACCAGACTATATCTATATATAAAATTTGATTGGTTAGATTGAAAGGTAAAGGGCCTACACTTTCATCAGCTTAGCCATCTTCCCTTGCATGTAGCAAAGTCAAGAGCTATTCAGTCCTTAATGAAGAAAAAGATAATATGTGTATATAATTAGAAGAAATAAAAAGTTAAAACAAAGAAAACATCAACCCAGAAAAATAAAATAAACATTATTATATTTGATTAAAATAAAACATAATTGAAAGTAAATTCATCTGAATTAGTGTTCCAGTCTCTAGTGTTAATATAATCTGTTTTCCAGAGGACTCTTTCTAAAAATGACTCCAAATACCTTAGTGTGCCCATTGGTCTTTGTAGGTCCACATTCATAAAATTCCTTGCAGGGACCTCTCTTGCCCTGCTTACTTAAAAATCCATTCTCCATCCAAGCTAGAAGCTTTACTTCAAATTGTTTCTTATCTTAGGCCTGTGAAGTTGCTTTTCCCCTACTAGGAATTTCCAAAATGGTTCAAAGAGTATTGTAAAATTCCACATTTCAATTGATGAAGACTAAATCAGAGGCTGTGGGAATGAAAAGAAGGGAATATATCTGAGTTTCTCAAAACTGAGCTATTTTTCAGCATGAATTCCAGCAGAACAATTACATAACAGCACATGGTTGCCCTGGGCCATACCTTACCTGGGCGTTTTTCAGTGAGAGGGTTCAAGTGATTCAAAGACACCTAATACTTTTCAAGTAGAGGTGACAAATGCATGCAATTGTTCTCCAGTCACTTGTGCACAGCAGTGTAAAATTTGGGGTAATCAAATGACGAAACACAGCCTTAAAGCAATTTCCTCAGACTTGTGGTCTCAATGACAGCAATATTTCCTTGAACCCAATGATGTGCTACTGCATGATCTGGGGTCTCAGGTATACTTATTTGAATTGTGGTTGCCATATTAGGGATCTGCTGTTAGCTGAACCACCAAAGATGGGAGCAGAACTCTCTAAAGAGAGGACATTGAACAACTGAAACAGTGATAATTTGTAATAAGACAAATACAATTCATTTTGGTTAAATATAGTAGTACTTCATATTTTGTATAAAACTATGAGTCTAGCTCCCTATTGTATTGTTTTTGAGTGCTTGTATGTATGAATAGAAATAAAAATATTTTATTTATAATTTTAGTTTTGGTTTTAGGGCTAAAGGACAGTAATGAAGAAAGATATATGAATGTCTGATTGCAAGAACTTAGAATGTTTACTGACATTAGGTAGAAAATTAGGAAAAGACTGTTGTTTACAACATTAAATTCATAGAAGAGCACGAGAACACTGGATACCGCACAATCCAAGACTAAGATCCCCCTGGAATCCTTTACCTTATTTTCTTGCCAAATAAAGGTGGCTACGCTCTAAATAATTCCAAATGTGCAGAGATATTAAAAGTGCATGGTATTCAGCACTGCACGCAAAGACGGCCCGATGCAGCAGAATTCAGCATAGTTCTGTTTTCACAGTATTCAGATTTCACCATGAATTAAGCAATTTAACCAGTGCAACTTATTGAAAAACCTGTTCACATCTGCATTTTTTTAAGTGTATATTTCTAATTTAATTTGCTTTGTGTGAAAGAGAAAAAATTCTACTCATGCTACCACTAGAAAAGAGAGGTTATTCCCACAATCTGTTGGGATGTCTCAGGATTTAAGAGCAAATTTATTATAGTTGGCCTCATGGGAACTAGCAAGGCATTGTCTCTGCCTCCCTCCTTCCTACCTGGGCCCCCATAGACTAGATGTCCTACTTTTCTGTGCTGTTTCATTTTATTTTCTCTAAAGATTGCAT
This sequence comes from Cabassous unicinctus, assembly GCA_029593785.1. Taxonomy (NCBI): domain Eukaryota; kingdom Metazoa; phylum Chordata; class Mammalia; order Cingulata; family Chlamyphoridae; genus Cabassous; species Cabassous unicinctus. Next base: position 75,852 of record JAQZBX010000259.1, read on the forward strand.
TTCCTCCTCATTTATCTGCTTTGATATGACTAGTCGTTTCTGTCCATAGTTGGCACCCCTAACTCTTCTAGTTCCTCTCTGTTTCAAAATTCTTATTCCAAATTCCCATTTCAGGGAATCCAGTTGGCCTGTCTTGGCTCCGGGTTCCACCCCTGCTTTAAGCTGCTCTGGGCAGGGTCCAGGGACATCAGGAACCAGATCCATGCATGCCAGGCCTTGTAAAACAAGGGCTAAGAATGAAGGCAGGTATGAGGAGTACATAAGGGGAATCTCTAGCATATCCTTCACTAAACTTTGAATTTACCTTAATTGAATATAAACTTCATGATTGAAGTTTTCCTTGAAGCATAGGTTATATCATAACCATTTGTTGCTCATTGGTCTTGGTTGCACGGTATGGGAGAACCTTGATGCAGCTTGATTACTTGCAATGAGAACTAGCTACAACACATGTATTCAATCAACAAACAATTATTGATCATTTCCCATTTACCACATGACAAGTGAGGCAGTAAGAATAAACCATGATTAGACAAATGAGAAGAAATAAATACATGCATAGATCAAAGTTTTGGTGAAACTTTAAATCATGAGAGATAATACCAGAATACCAACTTGAGAGTTATAAAAGTTACAATTGGATTGCTATTCTTCCTATTTTAGCTTCCTATTTTCATAGAGCTATAATCATTGTTAGTTTAAATCAGTGCTGTTATAATATATGTTCACATCCTTTTGACATATTTCATTTCTTATATTACTCATTTATGGATTTTCAAAGGATGATCTAAACAAGCATATGAACTTGTTATATTTTAGCTTGGTTTCAAGAACTTAAAAAAATAAAATATCTGTTTAGTAAACATCAGAATAAAAACAGCAAACTCTAATTAAATCCCATCATCTCCTATTTATCTAGATAACCTCAAATGAGTCACTGTTACATATTAGTTGTCATTACTTAATTCCAAAACATGTAGAATAAGAAATGTTTTGCTCTAATTGAGAAAATTATGACACATTTAATACATTAACTATAGTTGAATGAAATGCTTAGTTGAGTTTAAAATCAACTCTGACAGAGTCAGGGCAACTAATTAAAATAGCATCCTAGATTACATACTCTTCTGGTTATGGTTAAAATTTTCACCAGGATTATTCTGTGGTTATATTTCATCTTTATTTTGGCAATCATGTTGATGAATGCATTTTCCTTTAACATAGCATTCTTTTAAAAGCATTAGATATAAAAGAATTCACAATCTTCCAAACTGGTATTCTTCCTTAGATAATTTAAATTTTATGACAAAAATTTAAGTCTGTCTAAAAGAGATTATTTGAAATGCAACAAGTATCCTCCTTTTAACAAGAATAACCTATGGAGGCTAAGGAAATGCAGATTCAATTGCAGGTGGAACTGCAATATAGCTATAGTAGTCAACTGATTGATTTGTTTTTTTTCAGGTTAAGGATAAATGCTCATAAAAAATAATTATAATTCAGTGGAGAAATGACATCTGTATGGTAATGAGTACTGATTGTTAAGAGAATCAGTTTTAAAATCTTTCAGATATGAATTTTCTGTATCCATGTTATGGCTGGCAAAGGTACTTAGCACACTGCAGGTAACTGATTTTAAATTAGGTATTAAAATATTTCCATTTTAAAAGTTAACAGTATGCAGTCGTGAAATAGTGACTTACATGAGATTAAGATGATAGAAATGTAAACCATATTAAAAGCCATGGAAATTATGCATCTCTTTGCAGGATTCCATTTAAAGAACACACACATACACATACACACGGGAACAGATGTGGCTCAAATAGTTGAAAGCCTGCTTTCCATGTGGGAGGTCCCAGTTTAGTTCAGGTGCCTCCTTAAAACAAAAACAAACAATAAGCAAACAGAGGAAAAAGAACAACTCAGGGGAGCCATGTGACTCAGTGGTTGAGCACCAGCTTCCCACATAGGAGGTTCTGTGTTCATCCCTGACCTGGTACCTAAAAAAAATAAATAAATAAAGTAAAGAAAAAGGAAAAAGAACACACACAGTGGGATAAAGCTGAAAGCGTGATATGTGACAAGAAGATCGGTAAGAACATCTAAAGTTTCAGAAAGGGTATATTATATACAAACTTTAGAAATTAATACATGCATGGAATTAATCTAATTTTCAACTGAGAAAAGAGATTCAGGCAATCACTCAATTTCGATGGTAATAATTACAATTATCTGTATCTATTTGTGTTGGTAATTAATGATCCTCTATTACATAAATATGACCTGAGCAATTGATTTACTAGTGAGTATGTACTGCCTTGGTGTGGCCTTTCCCTCACTAATATACTAAACTGTGTATTAGTAACACCATTTGGCCAAGGGACATTTTTAATTGTTTGTCCAAAAAAATGGGAGGTTTTCTTAAAAAGAAAAATAATGTATTAATGTAAAAAATTTCCAGATAAAAAGAAAATTGGCTAGGATTTAATCAGTCACAGAGTTTAAAGGCTTTTTCCTTTCTACAATTGAACTTATTTTAATTATTTTCTTTAATTGGTTTATAGGGATATGCATGATAATGCTGCATTGAAAAGTCTGTATGAAGAAAAAAAAAACTCTACTCAAAAAATAAAAGTGTTATAACCCGTGGTCATGTAGCTTATAATGCATTGTGAAAGTTTCCATCAAATCACAGAGAAATGATGTGTGCTACCCAGTAAAACCTCCATTAAAGGAAAAGAGACAAAACCTTGAATAAAATTGAATTATTTTAATGGATTTCAGGCTGCCGTAACTCTTGTTTTATTTAGGATTCATTTTCTCATTATAGTACATTCACAACCAGAATCCCATTGAATCACACAAAAAATTGCTCTTTGTATTTGATTCTTCACACTTTATGAATACATCCTGATTTGGAGATATAAAATTTAGACATATTAGTATCAGTATTCATGTTACATATACAATAGTTTGCCATTCCTAATTCTTAAAATAGTGCCTGGAAAATAATGGGTGCTTAATGACTATTTGGGCCAATGTCCACAAAGGTCCTCATTTATTTATTTAACAATTAATTCAGTTTGCACATGGTCATCCTTAATTCAGGACTAGTGCAAGAGGGAATGGTTGTTTGGTCCCATCACAAGTCCTCACATTTCTTCATTTTTATCATTACCACGTCCCAAACTTTATCTATGAGACTGAAAGTACATCTCTGAAATTTAACTTAATGCAGCAGTATTTCATCTTCTATGCAGCTTCTGAGAAGAGGTTTGAAGAGGAAAAGATAACAATAATTGTTGATTATTTTTGTATTGCGATTTTATAAATGTTTTCTCATTTAAATTTCACAAATCTGAGTGGCAATTATGATTATTAAAATTCCATTCCAGATTGTAATCACCTCACTAGATCTGTCAGAACAGCATAATGGTAGAGATAGTAAAATGTATGTTAAGAAATTGTTGTGCATCACTTGAATCTGTATAGCCAATGAGACTCATTTATAAAGCAAATATTTGTTAAAAAACTGAGCTGAAACATGAATGATAAGGCAGCAATCTCTCAAATATTTTGTGGAAGAGAGCATTTCACTCAGAGGGAAAAGCTAGTGGATCTAAGTAGTTAAAAAAAGCTTGGTATGCCTGAGAGGCAATTAAATTAAAATATATAAACTTACAATCAAATGATTTATATTAAAAATAAGCTAATTCTCTAAATCATCAATTCCTCTTCTTTTTTTTTTTTACTATGTCTACTATCTATAGATTATTTATACCTATTGTATGTATCTGATGGAAATTCTATATAATGGTTTGTTACTGCACATCTCTTCCCAACTCCATGTTCAGTGCTGTCAAATTGCTAGATAGAATTAGGCTAATATGGGTATATTTATAACACAGAAATTGGCAAACACTACAAATTAGGACTTGATTGGTTGTTTAATTTGATATCTAGGCTTAAGACAATAAGAGGAAAATGTTTATAATGCAGATTAAAATAAACTGTGTGCTGTGTGTAGCTATTACACTGTGACTAGCATACAATTTGAAGAAATTTTCTTCTAGAGTTCAAAATCTTTATCTGTTTCAGCAAATATATTACTTACATCATTGACAAATTACTGAAGTCCATCATAAATGGTGGCTGTTTCATTTTTTTCTTATTCATTAATAAAGACAAAAATGCTAACCAGCATTCATGTTGGAATCACACTTGAAGAGCTGTTGTTTAAAATATACCTATATATCAAAGCTTACAAATGTCTCCTTGTGCACATGTGAGATTTTCTCAAGCATAATTCTAAGGAACTGATGGGAGACTTAGTACATATTACCAATTTCCTCTGCAAAGTTGTTTTAAAAGTATATACTTTATCAGTGCATGAAATTGCTCAGACTCTATGTTTTCAATAACATATTTTCTTTTAATTTTACTAATATAATGGCCTAAAATTGTAGTGTACCATGGTATTTTTGGGTTCTATTTCTCCGACAGCAGTGAGGATAATTATATCCACTTTGTCCTTTAGGTAATCTTTTATCAGAATTGACTGTTGATATATTTTGCACATATTTCTATTTCTTTTTAAATTGGCAATACCTTTTAGGTAGCATAAATGAAATTTTTTATTATTGCTCATTAAAACATATTTTAGGCTGTAATATGTGTTTTAACATTGGATATAATATTTTTTTTCATAATTTTATATTTACATATCAGTATTTGCATTTAGCTTCCTTTGTCCTCTAGAGATTGTCTTTTTGGCTTCCTATATTAAAAGAAAAATTCCCCCTACCTTGAAATCTGTTTGTCTTATGGATTTTAATCAAGTTGGAATTATTGTCATATAGGAATCTATTTTTCCTATGTTGACATAGATACACAATTTTTCTGTCATTGACAAAATAATTCATAATAAACATACTGAATTGTAATGCCACTTATTTTGTACATCAAGTACCTGAACACAAATGGGATTTTGCGCACACAAACACACACACATACATTCTAAATTTTGACACTTTACTCACCTATATTGATTTATTCATTTATCTTCTAATTAAAGTCCTGCTATATTAACCAATCTGTTTTTTTTTTTTAATTTATTTAAAAGAGTTTAAAGTTACATAAACGTTACATTGACAGTATAGGGGATTCCCATATAATTCCTCCCCCTCACACATTTTTCCCTGTTAACAATATCTTTCATTATTTTGGTACATTTGTTACAATTGATGAATACAAATTGAAACCTTGCTACTAACCATGGTCTGTAGTTTACATTATGGTTTACACTTGCGCCACACAATTGTATAGGTTTTGACACAATGTATATTGACCTGTATCTGTCATTGCAAATGCCATGCAGAACAATTCCAGTGTCCCCAAAATGTCCATATTACACCTATTCTTCTTTCTCCCTCCCTCCAGAAACTCTGGTGACCACTGCCTTTGTATCAACATTACATGTTCTTCTATTATTAGAATAATGATAAGTCTACTTCAGTCAATAGTTGCAGTCACCCTTATGTTTGTTAATTCTGCAATCTTGAGGATTTTGAGATGACAATGCCCACCTTGCTTCCAATTGAGAGGGGGCTTAGATCCCATGGGGCAGGCGGATGGAACTGACTTTCCTGCTATTGTAGATACTCTGTTTTTTGGGGATGGGCATTGTCCAGCATCAACCTTTGGTTAGTTTTGCTGGGGGAGTCCAAAGAACTGGTGAGTGGATGTTGGCTGTAACTTCTGAGATTCAGAGTTCCACTGGCATATGAACAAACAGAAGATTTAAGTCTCTGGGACACATATTTAACAGGTATAATTCTAATTATAGGTTCAAATAAACGAGGCATAAGAGCCATGTGTGGGAAAATTATAAATGAGTCTAATTCGATACACTGGGGGGATAGATTATCATGTATTTCAAGGTAAGGCCCACTGACAGGGTGCCAAATTGCTGCCCTGCCTAGTGTCTAGATGTCTCTAAAGCCCTCAGGAGGCCCCTGCTTGAGGCACTGTTTATTGTGGCAGTCAGTGAGATCCTCCTGAGACTTGCAGAAGCGTAACCTCTGGAATGACATCCCAACTCACTTTGAAATCTCTCAGCTATAATAAAAACTTATTTGTATTTAATATTTCCCTCTTTTGGTCCAGGTCTTTTTCTAAATGCATTGCTAGTTGGTGCTTGGTAATAATCCCTCAGTGCCAGGGAAGCTCATCCCTGGGAGTCTGTCCCATGCTGGGGGGAAAGGTACTGAGTTTATATGCTGAGTTTGGCTTAGAGAGAGGCCACATCTGAGCAACAAGGAGGCTTTAAGGAGGTAACTCTCAGGCAATATATAATCTAGGCTAAGTTTCAATATCACAAGAATGAGGTTCATAAGTACAAACATCATTTTCAAAAGCCTAGTGCATTCGTTTGTCCTCCTTCGCTAAGCACTGCCCATGTACTCTAGAGATTCTTGTCACTCTTTAGAGACTGTAGCAGGATTCCTTAGAATGGGAATTCAATATTCTTTCACTTATTGTGTGGGTCTGCACCCACGGAGGCAATACCCCATGACAACTTGAACTAATTCATATTCCATAGCGGAATGCTCCAGGTGCTCTCTTCCCCACACATCCCCACCCCACCCTGACACATTGCCCCAGTATCCTCCCTTGCCACAGTTGCAACCCATCTGTAATCCAAAGCCTCCCCAAAAACAAATCCAAAAAAATAAGTAAAATAACAAGTAAAAATAATAATATAATAAATAAAATACAAAAGAAAAACATCTTTTGCATTGTGTTTTTCATCACTTTAAGGTCTGTTATCTTTCATGTACAGTGGAAATTTCTTCTGTATGTCCCCCCAGTGTCTTACTTTATTCACTTTATTTTCAAAGAAGCTTAGGTTACAGAAAAGTAACATTACAAATATAGGGGATTCTCATATATCCCATCCCCTCCCCTTCTCACATTTTGCCCTATTGATAACACCTTACGTGAGTATGGTACATTTGTTACAACTGATGAACAAATATTGAAGCATTGCTACTAACCATGGTCAATGGTTTACATTATGGCTTACATTTTGCACTGTACATTTTTATAAGTTTTGACAAAATGTATGATGGCCTGTATCCATCATTGCAATATCATGCAGAACAATTCCAATGACCTAAAAATGCCCTAGGTTCCATCAATTGTTCCCTCTCCCTCTCTCAGAACCTATGGTAGCCAAATAAACAAATTTGTTTTTAATCATAAAGTCTTGATACCTAATAATTCAAGAACTTACAGTGCAATTTTCTCCTTGTTGAATTACATTAATTAGTTAATTAATTAATTAACTTTAAAACACATCTGTATTCCAGCAAAATATATTGTTAAATTATGGTGCAATATTTTAGCATTACAAAATACAATTTACAAATATTATATTTTTGATTTTTAAAATGCCTTTAAAAATTCTATTCTTTTGTAGATTTCCTTTATTTACCACTTTAATCAGAGTGATTTTTCTATTGTTTGGATAATTTATATTAAATTGTTGAAAGCTAACTAAAATTTACCCAAAGTAAGCATGTGTAGTTGTTGCTTTTTCCAGGAGATATAATTTAATGTTACTTCAATTTATTTTTAATAATTAACCTATTAATTAGATTTTATAATTTATATTCTATATAAAATGTAGTCTTTCAAAATTTAAAAAGTTTTAAATGTAATATGTTTCAATGTAATATGTTTCAATTTTTAAAATATTTGACAAAATAAGTCCCTTTTCATCTTAATTTTTCAACTTATGCCTTCTTCTCTTCCCTTCCTCTTTTTGCTTGATCAATCAAGTCGGTTCACTGATAAAAAGCTATTAAGACCATATTGAAGTAGACTGAAAAGGATACAAGAAGGTAAATAGACAAATCTCTTGGGAATATTTACTATAAAATGAGTATGAATGTAATGAGGGATGTTTCCTTTATTGAAAGTTTGGGGATTTTTTTGCTTTAATTGTAATTAGTCATATTAGAGCATATTTGTGTGCTGATTTGCATATTACTCTAGATTATCCAGCCAAGAGTGGAAATAACTGAAAGATGGTAAAAAGAAGTGAAATTTAGAATAAATATGGAGGAACTGGACTTTGAAAGGAGAAGTATATTTCCTCTCTTTCAATTATAAAGGTAGAAAAAAGGAGAATGTAAGTGCAGTTAAAAATAGATTTGTGGATTTAGTAGTGACAAAATTGCAGAGTTTTTACTGAAATTTAAGGAAAGAATAGCAGCTGAGATAGAGGAAAAGAGAGGGGAGATAAGCAGTTGAAAGAAAGAGAAAACAAAAATGTTAGATTTGTGGAGACACAGAGTAAATTTCCTGCAGTGATAAGACTAACTAATTTGCACTAAAAATATTTGCCCATTTGAATGACATTTTTTTCAACTCTGAACCAGCACACAAATGGGAGAGGAGATACCTGATTTTGTATGTTTTTGACAGTTTCAGAATGAAATGAAGAAGGCTTTCACTTTTGGTCATGATGCACTAAATGATATTCGACTTTCCCTTCCACAAAATTTCATGCAATTTGAAGTTCAAAGGGACAGAAAAGTGACATAGAACAGAAATAAATTGAAGAAACAATGGCAAAAATTGTTGCAAACTTGATAAAACTCAACAAACAAATGAAAGAAACTCAATGCACTCCAAGCCCAAGCAGGATAAAGGAAAGAAAAACTAAAACTAAATCTAGGCTCATCATAATCAAATTGTTAAAAATAAATCATAGGAGAGTGGGTGTAGCTTGGTGGTTTGAGCACCTGCTTCCCATGTACAAATTCCTGGGTTCAATCCCTGGTACCTCCTAAAACAAAAAAAAATAAAAAAAATAAAATAAATAAAGACAAAAAATGATAGAAGAGGGATAAAGTAAGGAGCTCAGCCTGCAGGGCAGTTAGTAATATAGCAGAGTTATCTAAAGCACCTGTTTGGGGGACCCAGGAGACCAGAAGAGCATCCTGCAACATCCTTGAAAAAAATATAAGGGGAGTCTGCCAATCTGCAGTGAAGATTCATGAGAAGAGCACTACACACCATGGAGGCCAATGCTCATCCTCCACTCGTGGCACAAGCCACCTCAGAAGTTATTCCATGTCTGGATTTGGAAGCCCCATGTCCCAAAATTGGGGGAGGAAGAGAAATCTGGCACTAACTTCAGCTACTGATTAGTAAATCTGGCTGGCTAAAGTGTAATCCTAAGAACAGCTAAAATTTGAACTTTTCCAATTCAGAAAAAGGCCAATAGTTACCATTTTAACTCTGTCCCCAGCATGAGGGGAAGCAGGGCTGATTGAAATCACAGTGGCAGAAGGGACTGGCTTCTTTCCGCTGAAATCTGATTACAGGTCTAGCCTAGGTTTCTGCTCCACCTCCAGCAGGAAGGAAGCTGGGGGAACCTTTCTGCCAGCACAGACAAGATAGTCAGAAACATGGGGCTCCACCTGCAGCCCACAATAGCTTAAGAAAGGAGCTGTGGTTCCTCAACCTCTCTGGGCAACTCTATTTGCTTTCAACCCACATGGACTGGTTTGTTGAGTTCCTTCGAGGCCATCCTCGCCTCCCCGCATAAGATAGGAGGGTGCTGGTGTTTCTTCAGCCTCTCTGGGTAACTGCAGCCACTTTCAGCCTGCACAGTCTGGATACTTAGATAGCTGTAGCTCCTCCCAGCCCCCCAATAGGATAAGAGGAGAACTTTATTTTCTCAGCCCCTCTGGGCAACTGCAGGTGCTATTGACCTGCAAGAACTGGACTGTTGAGTGTCTGGCTCCATCCCTATCCCTGATAAGACAAAAGGGGTTAGTGGTTCTCCAGCCTCTCTGGGTAACTACAGGTATTTAGAATCACACAGACTGAATTGTCGGACACCTGTGGCTCCATCCCTGCTCCCACATTCGAATAAGAGGGGAAATGTGTTTCTTCAGCCTCTCTGGGCAACTGCAGGTGCTTTCGGCCCACATGAATTAGATTGTTGGGCACTCTAGAGGGTCCATCCTCACCCCTGGAAGGGGAGGAGGGGGGCCAGTGCTATGCCAGTCTACCTGGGCAATGGTCAGTCTTGAGCTGCATGGCTTAGTTTACTGCCAACACCTGCAGCTACATCCCTGTCCCAGGCAGGGGAAGGAATGGTGTGACGCTTTACAATCCTCTCTGGGCAACTACAGATGGTCTTGCCCTGCATGGCTTGGATTACCACACATGGCTGTGGCCCAATCCTTACCCCAGGCAGAGAAGGTTGGAGAAGCTTCATCAGTTCCTGGGTAATGTGAGCAGATCCCTGTTTTATGCTTTATACAAAAGTTAACTCAAAATGGATCAAGGACCTAAATATAAAAGCTAAAACTTAACACTCCTAGGATAAAATTTAGGGAAGCATCTTCAAGGCCTGGTGATAAGTGGTAGATCCTTAAACCTTACACCGAAAGCACGAGCAACAAAAGAAAACATGGATAAATGTGACCTCCTCAAATTTAAACAGTTTTGTGATTCAAAGCAATTCACCAAGAAGGTGAAAAGGCAGCCCACTCAATGGGAGAAAATATCTGAAAATCACATATCTGAAAAATGTTTGATTTCCATTCTCTATAAAGAGATCATACAACTCAACATTAAAAATAGAAAGCTACCCAATTAAAAAGTGGGCAAAAGACTTAAATAGACATTTCTTCAAAGAAGAAATACAAATGGCCAAAAAGCACATGAAAAAAAATGTTCAATATCACTAGGTATTAAGGAAATGCAAATCAAAACGACAATGTGATATCACCTCACACCACATAGAATGGCCATTATTTAAAAAAAAAACAGACAAAAAAACAGAAAACAGTAAGTGTTGGAGAGGATTTGGAAAAATAAGAACACTCTTTCACTGTTGATAGGAATGTAAAACGGGGCAGCCTCTGTGAAAGACAGTTTGGCAGTTCCTCAGGAAGCTAAATATAGAACTGCCATAAAATCCAGCAATTCCTCTACTAGGAATATATCCAGAAGAACTGAGAACTGTGATGCAAACAGACATTTTCACGCCAATGTTCATAGCTGCATTATTCACAATTGCCAAAAGATGGAAACAACCCAAATGTTCATCCACTGAAGAAAGGATAAACAAAATGTGGTATATACATATGATGTAATACTAAGCAGCTGCAAGAAGAAACGAAATTGGGACCTATATGATAACATGGATGAAACTTGAAGACATTATGTAAGTGAAATAAGCCAGACACTAAAGAACAAATATGCATCATTTCATTAATATGAACTATATATGAAGAATAAACACATGGAGTTATAACTTAGAGTACAGGTTATTAGGAGATAAGAGGAGAGCTGAGAAGGGATACTGATGGTTAATGCATATTGAAGATTTAATTAATTTGACTGTGAAATTGTGGAAATGGATAAAGTTGATGGTAACACATTATAGTGAGTAGAACTAATGCAGCTGTTTTATAAATGGGATTGTGACTAAAAAGGGTAATCTAGGGATGTAAATGTCAACTGAAAGAAAGCTAGAGAAAAATCTAGGGACTGAATAACATAGTGAATCCAGAGGTGGATGAGAATTGTGATTAATAGCACAAATAGAAGAATATCCTTCTATGAACTTGAACAAATGCACATCACTTTTGCAAGGTGGTAAGATTGTGGAGAAGTATGGGAAAAATACAATTAATGTAACCTATGGACTATAGTTAACAGCAATACTGTAATATTCTTGCATCAATACCAAAGATGTACTGTGTTAATAGTAAGGGGTATGGAAAAATATATCAAATGTACATTATAGGCCACAGTGAGAGGTTAATAGTCTCATAACATTATCTCATAATCTGTAGTGTGTTGGTGGAGGGGTGTTGTATGGGAACTCTCACATGCTTATGATTGTTTTGTAAGCTTACATCTTCTCTAATAAAATATATTTAAAAATCAATGATAAAGTAAAAGATTAAAGAAAGCTAAGAAAGACATTAAGTACATGCGATCTGTTATTCAAATTACAACTGACTACTCATTAGAAACAAGGTGATTGGAAAACACTGATATGACATTCCTACATTGTTGAAAGAAAACAAAAACAAACTGTCGAAAGAGATTTACATTTAATGCAAATATTCATGCAAGAAAGCAAAACAAAGATATTTGCAGATAGCATTTTTTCACCAGAAGTCCTGGCCTAAAGAAATGTTAAATAATTTTTCAGACTGACAAGAAATTACAGAAAATCTACAAAAAATAATGAAGGACAACATGAATGATAAATATGTGGTTAATTATGCCTGTCATTTTATTTTAATTTATTTAAAAGCAAGAAATAAGGGATTGAAGGTGTTTGCAAAGAAAGAATTTTAAGAGAGATGGTAGAAGCGAAAGAATAATTCGTTGTGAAATCTTGTCAATAGAAAGATCATATAAAATGTGAATGTGCTATGTCAGAAATAATGATGACGTTGATAAAGTGCAGTGGAGTTATTTGAAAAATTGTCTATAGAACAAGAACTAGAATGTAGCCATTCATGATTTTGGAGGTGTGTATATTTTACGTTTAATAATTTCTACTTTATAAACATTTATAAGGATGTCTGATAAGTTAAGGAAATGTGTTTGCTTGGGTCCTTTTAGATATGTAAAATTTGCAAATAATTAAAGGAGGAGATGAGTTGTCCCTGAGACCAATATACTGACATTAACATACAAAGTGTTCTCTTATTTATAGCCCATAATAACAGAAATAAGTTCATATATCCAAAAACCTTGTGTCTCACAGGACCAGGGAATTTTTCAAGAGGAACTTGAAATAGCAAATATGGTGGACAAATTCTGGTCTTAATATGCTTGTGGTGTGAGGAGCAATTTAGATAACTGTAATGTTATTAGAAAAACAAAAAACAATTGTTTTCTTGTTTTGTTTTGTTTTTGTCTATGGGAGGAGTGTGTAGGTTAGAACTCAAGTTTATTTATTTATTTTTTTTCAACATATGAATTTTATTGCATCTATAAAAAATCAAAAATAGATCTGATATCTTGTGGTTTCCATAGCTGGAAAACGTTTAGATCTTATTCATCAGCCTGCTAAACTGTTCCTTTTTCAGAGACAGATACCATTCCCACATTTTCTGATTGCCTTTTTTTTTTTTTTTTAATTTATTGAAATATATCACTTATACATGAACATACATAAATAATAAGTGCATAACAATAGTTGTGACCTTACAAAACAAACATCATAATATCATACAGTGCTCTCATACCTCACCCTACCACAAACACCTAGCACTGTTGTTAAACATTTTTAACTAATGATTAAAGAGCATCCTCAAAATATTACTACTAACCAAAGTATTTCCCCCAACCCACCCTATTATTATTATTAGTTTTATATCATATATACATGAACATACATAAACAATAAGTGTATAGTAAAAGTTGTGAAATTACACAGCAAACATTTATAACATCATACAAGGGTCCCATACATCAACCCTCCACCAAAATCTTGCATTGTCATGAGACGTTTGTTACAAGTTATGAAAAAATATTGTCAAACTCTTATTGCTGATTATAGTCCTTATCTTACATTTGGTGTATTTTCCCCCCAACCCACCCTATTATTTTTCAAATATATTTTTATTACAGAAATTGTAAACTTACAAAACAAACATGCACATGTTCATATTTCCTAAATAACACCCATCTATCAACACACCACACTGTGATGGAACATTTGTTACAGATTATGAGATAATATCATCCGGTTATTACCAGGTCCATAACATACATTTGGCACACATTTTCCATACTCACCCATTATCAACACAGTACATCATTGGTATAGATGTAAGAATATTACATTATTACTGTTAACCACAGTCCATAGGTCACTCCAGTTGTATTTTTCCCATGCCTCTACACATTTCCACCACCATGCAACAGTGATATACATCTGCTCTAGCTCACAAAGGACATTCTTGCGTCTGTACCATCAACCACAATTCTCATCTACCTCTAGGTTTACTGTGCTATTCAGTCCCTAGATTATTCTCTAACTTTCTGTCAAGTGGCATTTACATCCTAGAATACCATTTTCAGCCACATCCCCATTTATAAACCAGCTATTACTCACTATAATGTGTTACCATGAACTCTGTACATTTCCACACTTTTACAGTAAAGCTAATTAAAACTTCTACATACAATATCAGTAATTATTTCCTTTAAGAATCCACCACCTACCACTAAGTCTTGAAGATATTTTCCTACATTTTCTTCTAGAAACTTTATGGTTCTTGCTTTTATATTTAGGATTTTATTTATTTTGAGTTAAATTCTTGTATAAGGTATGAGATAGGGGTCTTCTTTCTTTCTTTTGGCTATGGATATCCAGTTCTCTCAGCACCATTTGTTGAATGGACTGTTCTGCCTGAGCTGGGTGGTTTGACAGGCTGGTCAAAAATCACTTGACCATAGATGTGAGAGTCTGTTTCTGAACCATCAATTCAGTTCTATTGGTCTATGTGTCTGCATTTATGCCAGTACCATGCTGTTTTTATCACTGTAGCTTGGTGATATGATTTAAACTCCAGAAATGAGAGTCCTTCAACTTTGCTTTTCCTTTTTAAGATGTTTCTGGCTGCTCAGGACCCCTTACCCTTCCAAATAAATTTGATAATCCTGTTTTCCATTTATTTTTAAAATGCTGGTGGAATTTTTATTGGGATTTCATTGAATCTGTATATCAATTTGAGTAGAATTGACATCTTAATGATATTTAGTCTTCCAATCTGTGAGCATGGAATGTTCTTTCAATTATTTAGGACTTTTAAAATTTTCTTTTAACAATAATTTGTAGTTTTCTGAATACAAGTGATTTACATCTTTGGTTAAGTTTATTCCTAAATATTTGGGTTTTATATGTCATATATTATTTTCAACACTCTTTTGACACTTTTTATTACTTTTATTGATATGATCTTCATTTCTAGACTCTCTTCCAGGCCTCACTCTCCTGTCTTTTCTTTTCAGGCTGTAGCACATCCTTTAGTATTTCCTGCAAAGCAGATCTCTTGGTTACAAATTCTTGCAGTTTCTGTTTATCTGCGAATATGATAAACTTGCCCTTATTTTTGAAAGACAATCTTGCTGGATATAAGATCTTTGGCTGGAAGTTTTTCTCTTGCAGTATCTTAAATATATCATACCACTGTCTTCTTGCCTCCATGGTTTCTGGTGAGAAATCAGCACTTTATCTTATTGTATATCCCTTATATGTTATGGATTGCTTTTCTCTTGCTGCTCTCAGAATTCTCTCTTTGTCTTTGGCATTTGGCATTCTGATTAGTATGTGTCTTGGAGTTGGGCAATTCGGATTTTTTTCGATTGGAGTACGTTGTGCTTTTTGGACATGGATATCCAAAATGTTTGCACATCTCTTATTGTCCTTTAGTGCCCTGAGACCTTGTTCAAGATTTTCTAATCTTTTCTTCATCTGTTCTTTTGCATGTTCACTTTCAGAGGCCATTTCTTCAAGCTCACCAATCCTTTCTTCTGCCTCCTCAAATCTGCTATTGTATGATTCCAGTGTATTTTTAATTTCATTTATTGCACCTTTCATTCCCATAAGATCTGATATTTTTCTGTGTATACTTTCAAATTCTTCTTTGTGCTCATCCAATGTCTTCTTAATACCCTTAATTTCTTTAGCCATCTCATTGAATTTATGAAGGAGATTTGTTTGAACATCAGTGATTAGTTGTCTCTACTCCTTTATGTCATCTGGAGGTTTATCTTGTTCCTTTAACTGGGCCATATCTTCCTGTTTCTTGGTGTGGATTGTAATTTTTTGTTGGTGCCTTGGCAACTGGCTTACTAGAGTATTTATTCTGAGTGCATTTTTTCTCTTTAGTTTAGGGCTTCCTGCCCTTTCTCTCTTGCTGGTTGTGTAGTAGGAGCCAAGTATGTAGTTGGTGCTGTAAGCTGTGGAGGCTCAAGCAACACTCAGTGCCCCAAGGACAGATGAAGCTTCTCCCAACTTTCTCCTTTGCCAGGGGTAGGGAAAAAGCCACAGCTGTGTGGAATAATCCAAGTCATGCAGGCATAGACTGTAGTTGCGCAGAGAGACTGATGAAGCTTCACGCCCCTTTCTCCCCTGCCTGGGGCAGGGATGAAGCTGCAGGTGTGGGCAGCAATCTATGCAGTGCAGGTCCAAGATGACTGCAGTTGCCCTGGTAGACTTCTGATTATTCAGTCTGCCTCAGCCAAATGTACCTGCAGTTACCTGGTTAGGCTGGTGCAGGGACTGCCAGCTTCCTCCCTGCTTGAGGTAGGACTGAAGTCTAGGCTAGGGATGCAGGCCAATCTGGGTGAAAGAAATAGGTCTTTATGGTGCCCATGATTTTCAGTCAGCCCGGCTTCCTATCATGCTGGGAGTGGAGTCAAAATGGCGGCTACCAGCCTCCTTCAGACTTGGACAGGTCTGAAGATTCAATATTCAGCTGTTCTTAGGGTTATAATTTAGCCATCTGAACTGAATAATCAGTAGCTGAAATCAGTGGCTAACTGTCTCTTCCTCCACTGTTTTTGGGAAATGGAGCTTCCAATTCTTGCCACAGAATAGCTCCTGGGGTGGCTTGCGCCACCAAAGTAGGATGATGACGGGTCTCTGCGGTGTGGCCTGTTATTTCCCGAAGAGACTCATGCAGCTCCCCCTGCTTCCTCCCTGTGGGAGGTGGGCCTGGGGCTTATGCTAGAGTGGCAATCTGATCTAGATGGAAAGAAGCCGGTCCCTACCAGCATTTTGATTTTCAGTCAACCCTGCTTCCCCTAGTGTCAGGCACAGAGTTAAGATGGTGGCTACTGGCCTCTTTCTGACTTGGACAGGTTCAAACTTTAGCTGTTCTTAGGATTATAGTTTAGCCAGCCGAATTTACTAATCAGTAGCTGAAGTTGGTTCCCAACCGTCTCTTCCTCCCCCATTTTTGGGAAGTGGAGCTTCCAATTCCATCCATGGAACAGCTCCGGAGGCGGCTTGTGCCTCCAGTGGAGGATGGGTGCTGGCCTCCGTATCGTGGAGTGCTTTACTTAACAAATCTTCTTTGCAGATGGTCAGTTTCTTCCATCCACTCTTTCAAGGATGCTGCAGGATGCACTTCTGGTCTCCTGGAGTCCCCAAACAAGTCCTTTAGTTAGCTCTGGGTGATTACTAACTGCCCTGTAGCAGGAGCTGATTCTAGGAACACCTTACTAGAATTACTCTGCTGCCATCTTGCTGGTTGTCTCAAGTTTATTTTTAATACCTGAAACTGGGCATTATATTTAAGGTTTCAGTTGAGATATCAGTATAATATCAATTTAAAATGTTTAAGTCATTCCAGACACCAAGTAGACATTTTCAAGGAGATGACTGAGAATTGTTTAGACAACTCTTAAAACTCATAAGGGTCAAGAAGGTGGATTATGCAGAAAATATGTGAAAAGAGTCTTAGTAGAAAATTACTTTCTTTCTGTATGTGTCCTGTTCCTTTCAAGGGATAGTGGTGAGAGCTAAACTATTTGGAGAGCTTGATATGTGTTCCTGGAGTTGTGTGGTACATTTAATAGTGCTTGAGAGGTCTGAAGGCTAGAAGGTGTTGGAATAGGCTTGATATGACAGGATAGAAATAGATTTTCTCCAGAAAGAAAAACTAAATGGTTCTTAGTTTTGTGGTGATGAATGCACAACTTTGTAATTATACTAAAAGGCATTGATTATACACTTTGGGTAGATCGTATGGTATGTGAATGAGAAGTGAAGAGAATTTTCCTGTTTACTCATTTGTCTGTTTTTTGTTTTTTGGGTTTTTTTTTGTTATTATTATTGAGATAATGAAAGTACTCTAATGATGAAGTGATGAATGCACAATTATGTGATTATACCAAATTATACCACTGAGTGTACAATTTGGATGAATTATATCCTTTATTAATATGTACCAATAAAATTGATTTGTTTTTTAAAAAAAAGAAATAGATTTACTAACGTGTGGAAAAGTAATAAAGTCTTTTTTAATCAAAGTATGTGAGTCCCGGGAGTAATCATGTGGAATACCTAGAGAGAATATTTTTCTTATGTGTACATTCTACACAGGAGATGTTTAGTTTATTTTTGTGTTTGTCTCTTTTACCAGAAGATAATGGTATCAAATAGGAGTTCTTTGTAATGCAGACTGAAACCAACCAAACAAACAAATATAACAGAGTGTGAGTGGACAGTGGTGAAGTTGATGATTAGGAGGAATTACCTTTGTCATTAGTATCTTACCTAGTGAGTTGGATCAGGGAAGCCTCCGAGAAAATGTCTGATGAATACCAGGGAGGTCAAGAGAGACAGAAGACATCTTACATTAGTGCCATTTAAGTACAATTTGAGCTCTAATCCCAGAGGTGTCAGCAACTACAGCTACCCAAGGGAATGGGGTGAGGGTGGGGGATGAGTAGGAAAGATGAGAAGGAGCCATTCACAGTCCCTTTGATAAAAACTTCAGTTCCGCCTAATATAGATCATAGCTGGAGGAACAAAGAAGAAAGTGGTATGTCAGAATGAAAAGTTTGAAATTTTGATTAATATTTTGAGGGGTGTATATTAATTGCTGAAATGAATCTGTGCTTGTTGAACAAAATAAATCCAAGGTGTAGGAGTTTGATATTATTTATGAATTCCAAAAATAGATACTGGATTATGTTTGTAAACTGGTCTGTTCCTCTGGGTATATTAGATTGTATTAAATTCAGAGGTTTCACTTTTAGTTGTTTGAATAATGATTAAGGCTTTGATTAGGACGCCTTAATAGGATGTTGAGTCCCTGCCCACCAAGGGGGCAGGGACTCTCAGAGAAAACTATAAGGCAGAGGAGTTGGTTGGAGTTTTTGATGCTGGAGCCCCTGGACGTAAATACACAGGAGAAGAACACGGAGGAATAGAGACAGCTCCATAGACACAGCAGAGGCCCCAGGAAGAGAGAGAGCCTAATAGTCTACAGCTGACCTTGTGGAAAGACTGGAGCAGCTGAGCCCAGAAAGAGACGAGCCCCAGGAGAGAAATGAGACTTATCCCAGCCTACAACTGAGATTAGAAGCTGGGGCCATGGAGCCTTAAGAGGAAGAAGAAGGCTGAACCCTTGCAGATGTTGGCAGCCATCTTGCTCCAGCACATGGCAAGAGATTTTGGTGAGGGAAGTAACTTATGCTTCATGGCCTCGTAATTGTAAGCTTCTACCCCAAATAAATACCCTTTTATAAAAGCCAAAAGATATCTGGTATTTCGCACCAGCACCCTTTTGGCTGACTAATACACAAGGGAACAGAGAAGACTTGATTTATGCCAGAGTTTTCATGCAGTTACAGGAAAAATAGTTTTCTCATAGTTTCTCTCACTTAGAGAGAAAGTGAGATTAAAACATAAAGTTGTATTTCAATTATATCCTACAAATTGTCCTATTCAAAATATAAATTATATCCATTTAATTAATTTTTCATCACTTTAATGCAACTTTCAGTGATTAGAGGTATTTAATGAATTCGTTGGAGTTCTCCCACAACTAATTACAGTTATATATTTAAGGTACAGTTTTAGAAGTTTACTTTATGAAAGATTCCTTACTTGGATTTATACAGGTATACTACTGAAAAGGAAAGTGTTTATGGTCCCATAGTCAATAAGATTAGGGTTTGAATTGTTTAAAGCATGGCTAGCTTATAAGCAAAAGAGAATGATAATAATTATGTTGCAGGGTTATATGAGGTTCATAAATAATTAATCCAAAGGCATTAACAAATATTCATCATATAATATACACTGTGGTCTTTGTTACTGCTATATATTATATATGCTAGCACTCTCTAATTCATTGTCTTGAATTATTTACAGGCACATACATATAAATGAAATAATTTTAAATAACCTTTAATTTTACTTGACATTTAAATTTCATTTGATTACTGAAAGTTTTCATTTGAATGATTCATCAAAATAGGGAAATTTTAGAACATTAATTTTTACCCATTAAATATTAAATGACTATCTAAATTCCATAATGAGATAACACATTTTTGCAATCACAAATTCACTAAATAAAGTTTATCACTGATCACTATCTTCCAAAATATAGATTCAAGGTTGAAAACCTTAATTTACTAAAAATATTAGTCTATTTGCAATGTAATTATTTCAGAATTTGACTAACAACCTGAAAAATATATTTAAAATTGCCAGATTAAGACATTTCCCATAAATATTTAAGTATATTAATTATCATCAGCATTGTTAATAAATATGTGATAGAAAATATATTAAGACATTGAAAAGAAAAACTAATTTTATATCATCATTCAGTTTGAGGAATATGCTTTACCATGAAAAGAAAAGCTTATTTAAATATGTGAAAAAAAATAAATTTATAAATGACTTAAAGGTGATTAAATTAATAATATAAATTTTAATATATTATTTTAATTTTAAAAGAAAATTAAATCATAATTGTATATAATCTAAATACTACATATAAAGCTTTATTTATAATATTTTGGTCCTTATGATTTTTATTTGCCAATACAATTTAGGGTTAAATTTATGATACATGTTCTCTTTCAGAATCGTAGCTAAAGGTAGTTGGACATGGGTTAGAATGTTCACAGCTAGTTTACTTTTGCAGAAGAAAGGGAGAAGATAAAGATTTGAGAGCTATTGTTTTAAAATTTGGATAAAGGTTCTATCCAGATTGAGCATCAGCTCACCACATTATACATTGTGTTAAAACCTATAAAATTGTACGGTACAGAGTGTAAACCATAATGTAAGCTACAGACCATGGTTAGTAGCAAAGATTTAATATTTTTTGCTCGTTAATTGTAATAAATATACCACACTAATGAAAGATGTTATTAATAGGGGAATATGTGATAGGGCGAGGGGGTGAAATATTTGAGAATCCTCTATATTTTCGGCATAACTTTTCTGTAATCTAAAACTTGTTTAAAAATAAAATTTAAAAAAATATATATGTGGAAAATAATAAAGTTGGATTAAGAGCTTAAGAACCAACAATAAAGTGGGGCAAAGTGTTTGGTGTTGCTAGTAGGTTTATTTGCGTTAGTAGTTGATGTTTTCTGGCAGAGAGTACAGGATTACATTGTTAGTAATTTGTTTTTTGTTTCATTTGTTCTTATTGTTTAGTATGGGGGAAAGAGTGTGGAAGGGATGTAGAAAAGAAAATGGCAATCTAGGGAAAAAAATAGGTATTCAGGATAGCAAGAATGATCTAGAGCTGGAAATAAACTAAGGCAACTAAAAGAACAGGTAAAACTGGCTGAAATCCCAAGTGGTCATAACTAACCAGGCATTCTGTGATCTCTATATCCTTAGAGCAGTGGGATTATACTATAGGGAATGGATAAAATTGACACAGGTCCTAAAGGTGAGTTCTTTTTTGCTTTGTAAAATTGTCTTAAATTAGGGCATCCACCAGAGGAGGGGAAAAAAAACACAATAAAAAATCTGGATTCTGAGCCAGCACATTGTATAAGCAAAAACTTTTAGACTGCAGTTTATTAAATATGGGATTGCAGTCTAAAATTTAGGACAACTATACAAGAAAACAATATAAATCATAGGAGAACTATTCTAGTAACTTGCAATGTTAAACTGCTGAATAAAGGGCGTTTTAAAATGCAATCTGTGTTTGCACCCTTAACAAACTTCCTAGGAATAATAATGGCAATTGTTATATTATTTAAACAAAATTAAAGATAACTTAAATTTATTATAGTCAAGTTAAATTTTCCTGCTGATGAAGCATTACTTATGCAATGCTGGTTATTCATTATGCATTTTCCTATTTGATATAGAACAAAAAAACACACACTATTTGGGTGAATGCATTCTCCTTACAGAGACCAGCTTTATATTTGCGTCAACATTAAGTTTTGCCAATACAATAAAATTTGTTTGTCAGGCTAAATGACTCAAAATGGCAGAATTAAATGCTGAAAGACAATTGTAATTTGCCAAAGCTTTTATGATTAAAACTTGATTTAACTATCAATTAATCAAAACTTTTAATTAAGAGAAGTATACGATTTTTTAAGAAACTGGTTTTACCATTTCACAACAAAACCCAGCTAACTTTCCAAGGAGATGCATATTACTGTTCCCTGTGCATTTTTAAATAATTTATAGTATACTAAGTGTTTTTATGATATTTCACTTAATTTTACTTATTTATTTACTAGTTTAAAAATTTTTGCCATTACCAAACAATGAACATTTGTAGTTCTTTGTAAACATGTTCAAGTATTTTGTATTTAAGGTTTGATTTCTAGGGACAAAAGTGAATGACTTTTTAAAATATTGATAAATAGTTTAAAATTAACCACTACATCTCCCGATCTATAAAATATCTTTTTCTCTCCTAATTTTATAAAACAGGATATTATCCAATGTCTTAAGGGCAAAAAAGTTGTAATATATTTTAGTGTACTTTGCAACCCTGGATATTAATGAATGAGGACATACTTTTTATGTTTTTTGCCTTAATATGTTTATTTATTTACTTATTCATTTATTTTTAAGAGATACCAGGTATTGAATCTGAAACCTCCTACTTGGGAGGCAGACACTCAACTACTGAGCTGTATCCACTCCCCATGCCTTAATATGCTTTTAATTAAAATGTATCTGTTTATATTATTTATCCTTGTTTTACTACATAATTTGTTTTATTTTATTTCTAAAATTGATATGTGGGAAATTTTTTTGCATGACGGTGTTGAGACATTTTGTTTGCAAGGTTGTCCTCTCATTCTTGAGCTAGTCAAATTCTCACAGAAAGACTCCTTCCAAGGCAGAACTTGAGCTTCGGGCACAGTATATTTTCCACAATATTAAGTTCTTATTTTCATCATCAAATTACAGACGTTAAGCTCTATTTTTACTCTAATTCTCTTCCCTCTCTTCTCAATATCTTTTTTAGTTAAAATTATTTTGTAAAATTGATCTCTATTGCTGAATGTGATTGTAGTTAATTCATTTTCATTGATATATAGTATCCAATTATATGATATCAAAATTTATTTAAACTTTCTGCAGTTGATGAACATCTGACCCAGAGTTTCACATAGTATTGAATATGATGTTTTTATTTAACACATAACATATGTGGTTAAATATGTCAGTTTTTTCTTTATGTTTTCAAATTTGATTCTTATTTAAAATCTTCCCCACACTCAAAAATAACAATAAATGTCAGATATTTCATCATAATAATTTAATACTGTTTTCATATTTATTGTATGATTCAATATATCATTTATTTTTATTTATGGTCTAAAGACCCTTTGAATTCCTTTTAAACCAGTTTGAAATCCATTAAATCCATCCATTTCCAACTGGTTTGAAATATCAGCTTCACAGAAAATTAAGCCCTTACATTCACATGCATTAGTTTCTTGATGTTTTTGTCACATTTATATATTTGTCTATATACATAGCAAAGAAATTTTGTTTTAATTATAGAAAATTAGCACACATGAAACTGTAACTTCTATGCACCCATTTCCCTATATTCTTCTTCTAGTCTGAGTATAATAATAAATATAGTCTTATGGAGGAAGTGTAATTTTTGAAATCCCAAATAATAGTGCGTTGCAGTTGCCTTGAATTCATACAATAATTTGGAAGATACTGGAAGTTTCTAGAAGCTCAGTTCTCTGTATTTAATAACCTTTTTATCTATACACATGCACACATATACACAAGCACAGTAACCTTATCTATTTTCTGTGATGGGGATCTTTTCTGTAATTGAAATTTTTAACATACATTCACATCTCACTAGTTATGACTGATGTATGAAATATAGGAAGCTATAGATTAAAATATTATTTCTGAGAGTTGGACTTTTATAGTTTTATAAAGAATGATAACTTTTGGCTTCTTTGGCTTATTTCAAGTTATTTAAAATATAATTGGTTGTTATTTGAGGATTTTAGGTACTAAATGCGGTTAGTATAAGGGTGTAAAATAATATTTTTAACAGTAAATTCTAAATTGTTCCTTGTTTAAACAAGGATGCCTTTATTTTGTTATTATTTTTTTCTTAAAAGTATGGTGTTGATTCAAATAAATACGCATTATCATATATAAGGAATTTATATTTCTAGTTTACTTTAATTTTTAAATTAAATGAGTTAACAATGCTAGCAACATTTGTTCAGAACTTTATCAATAGAATTATACAGCCTTTATTATTTAATTTATTAATAAATCCTATTATATTAATAGCTAGGCTAATGGACAAATATTTCCGAATTCTTGGAATACAAGTATCTTGAGCAAAGTAAATCATTCTTTTAAAAATAATGATGAATAATTATTTCATTAAATTATTTTCAGGAATTACGGATCTGAATTTGGAAATAAGAAAAATCTATGGTTTTATGTTTGATTTGAATAGTCAGTTAAGATTTGTAAAATAAATGTTGAGGCTTTTTTCAGCTTTTGCTATGTTTTACAATAGTTTGATAGTATCAGTGAATCACAACTCTCTTTCCTTTCAGTTCTGAAACAGTAAAAAATGCCAAAAAGTCAAGTAGTGATAAAAATATTAACATTATTTATAAACTTGGATTTAAGAGTGCTACATAAATCTGAGGGAATAATTTCTCAGAGATAAAAAAAAGAATGAAAAAATTATAAGCCAAGAGATTGAGCTGCCATACTCACTCACAATCTTTCCATTCTCACTACTCAGTTAGGTTTCTTCCCATGGAGGGGAGCCAATGAGATGAAGAAAGAAAGTAAACTTTTCTTTCAAAATAATTCTGAAAAGAAAGAATTTTATAGACAAAAAGAAATGCAGTAAGAGGTGAGAATGAATGCTTGTCCTTCTAAATTTCATTATTTTCTTTTAAGAAATTACAGCTAGTCTGTATTAAGACAGTGAGAATAAGCAATAAATGTGAGACAAAAATTCTTGTCCTCACCTAGCTTTCATTTTAGTGTCTATGTATATTGGGGAGTGAGGGAGAGGATAAATATGTATAACAAGTACATTTAAAGCACTGTAGATGGTGATAAGTTCTCTGGGAAAAAAATAAATGAAGCAGTACAAGTGGAAACTGCCAGATGGATGTGGGGTTGGCAATTTTAAGTTGTGAGGTCAAGATAGGTTTCAGTAAAAAGGTGACAATTGAACCATGAGGATTACTGTGGATCATGCACATACAGCTTCTAAGCAAATAAAATAGTTTGTGCAAAGCCCATAAGGAAGAAGCATGCCCAGTGTTCTCTAGAAAACAAGGGAGTCAAAGAGGAGAATAGTAACTACCTTGAAAAGTTTAGTTAGAAGTAGTTCACTGGTACTGGAATATTTTATGGTGGTAAAGCTTTGTAAATATTTCCCATTCATTTTCATTTCAACAGCCTGGGTTTTCTAAATCTTTTTGAGTCACCCTTGGTAATATATATTTTGCTAGAAAATATACTACCAAAGTTAAGGCATTAATTGGGTTACATTTGAGTTTTTATCTTTAAATTCCATTTTATCTACTTTTAATGTTTACAGTCTTCTTGTTTCCCTCTGAATTTTCCCTCTGAATTTTCATGGAAAACATTTTACCTTTTTTCAATATAATTCAGTAAGATTATCAAGATACTGAAATAAAAACTCTAAATTTTCTCTCACGTTGTTCTTTTACTCTGGTGCAGAACATAGAAAATAAAATCCAGGTAAGAAGATAAAATATATATGTCTGATAGTGACAATTTCTAAGGAGAAAATATCTGGTAAAGGGTAAAATACATGTGGAAGATAGGTTGCAATTTTATATAGGGTGACGAGGGAATACCTCAATGAGAAATAGCAGAGGGAAATACTTGGATATTTGCTGGATTTTTTCTTAGAGTTTATCATTGCACAAAAATTCAGAATCTATGATTAGGCCAATAGTGATAATATTCATTTGTTTTAGTTGAATAATTTTGTCTCATAGGAACATTTTATTAGTAACTTTTCCTTAAAATAAGAAATGGCAGTTTGCTTTTACATGTCAAATTTTGGCATTCTATAAAATTGTAATAAGATTGTTTAATAAAACAACATTATTAATAATAAACTGTATCATGGTAATAAATATATACTCTATGTGATGGTCTGGAACTGTATGTAACCCAAAATCATGTTCTTAATCTGTTCCTGTGGGTATGAACCATTGTAAATAGCATCTTTTGGTGAGGCTACTTCATTTAAGATGTGACCCAACTCATTCAGGATAGGTCTTCATCCTCTGACTGGGGTCATTTAAATGGAATGGCCTCTCTCTACCTAGAGGAGCCCACACTGAATCTTGGTGTGTATTTTCCATCTTTCTCTCCCATTTCTCAGTGAGCTCTGTTCTTTCCCAACATTTCCCAAATAAATTCTTTAAAAAAACAAAAAATAAACAAACAAACAAACAATAAATAAAATGAATGAATACAGAGAAAGAAAGAGAAAACCATGGATGCAAGAAGCTAAAAGCAACAAAACCTGGAAGAGAAGGGGAAGACCAGCAATTGCCCCTATGTGCCTGGCCATGTGTGATTATTAGCAGCCAGACTTGATTTGGACATTCTCACAGCCTCAAACTGTAAGCTAATAAATTCCCATTGTTTAAAGCCAACACATTTCATGGTATCTGTTTTGAGCAGCCTAGGAAACTAAAATAGCATATTACTAATAAATTTAAAAAATGAAAATAAAAGGGTAATGAGATGGCCAATACATAGTGAGTTATCAAAATGATTATGTTTATTGTCAAGTAAAAAGTTTTTACCAGCAACAGTAAAAATATTGCAGGTAAAAAACTGAATGCAATAAGCTGTGTAATTAAAGAAAGAAGCCATCAGACAAGTTTTTCTCGATTCTTTCTGTTGGACTTAATATAATTCCCAAATGAGTAATCACATCTATTTTGAAAAATATTATTTTATAAGCAAAATCCTACAGCATTATTCTCAATGTTGTTTATGCTGATGTTGGTACATTTGTTACATCTTTTGGTTAGTTACTTTGAATAAACATTTAATAGGTATAGAAATGTTCTAGAGAAGTAGTTTCCTTTCTTGGAAAGCTGCATGGAACATAAAAGGCTATGATGACTAAGAAACTTCTTTTAAGGAAAGAGGAATCCAGCATGTTAAATTGAATGTTCCTGCCAACAATTTTATCACAGAAACCAAATGTTTGGAGTTTTTAAAATAAACAATAGAAAGCAGGGATGTAAAATCTATTGTGAAGTAGCAGTTCAATTCTGAAAGCTGTATTAATCAAGGTCATCAAACACATATTTAGAAATTTGATATTTGAACTGTGTTCTCAATTTTCTATTAAATTAGTAAATTAATGCATGCTTTTCCTTGCAAAGTATGATACATAAAAGTTTAAATCATATTCATAGAAGTGCAAATTATAGGTGAATTAAAAGAATCACTAAGCAACACCCATTTATCTTAGTAAGATAAATGTGTAAGATGAAGTTGATTAATGCATTTAATATAACACTCAATGTACTTAAACATTCATTCATTTTTAGGGGAAATTTATCTTCATTGTCCGACATATGCAGACCTCTTCCAGCGAGAGCTTTTTGAGTTGTGCCCTGACTAATTTAAGTTTAGGTGATTTAAAAAATTGTTTGGTTTACCTTTTAAATTATACTTTTTTAATGTTATGATAATTGTATGTGCAAACCTGTTATAAAAAATAATGCAAAATGTTCCTAAATCTTTAACAACTTTTCCCTAAAAGTACCTTCCTATAAACTATAGTACTATATCACAGTATTAGCATTGATAAAGTCAAGATGGAAATATTTTCATCATTACAAGTGTCCCTTATATTGCTTTTTTATAGCCAAACCAAGTTTCTTCCCACTCAAATCCCCTCCTTAAACTGTGGCAAACATTAATCTACTCTCCATTTCTGTAATTTTTTGTTTTAAGAATGATAAAGAGTTTTATAGCATGCATCCTTTTGGGATGGACTTTCACTTCAGCATTATTCTCTGAAGATTCATTCATTTTGCTGCAGGTATCAATAGTCTGTCCTTTCCTCTTGCTGAGTAGTATTCCATGGCATGTATGTTCCACAGTTTGTTTAGCTACTCACCTGTTAAGGATATCTAGGTTGTTTCCATTTTGGAGGCATTATGAATAAAGTCAAAGTAAAGATGTATGCATAGATTTTTGCATGAATATAAATCTTTGTTTTTCTGGTATAAATGCCCAGGAGTGCAATTGTTAGATCATAAGATAGTTGCAAATTTATTTTACTAAGAAAACGCTAAGCTATTTTTCCGAGTGGCTATACCATTTTATTTTGTCACAAGCAATGTACAAAGTATAGTCACCAGCATTTGGTGTTGTCCCTAATTTTTTTTTTTTTTTAAATTTTAGTTATTGTGTTAGCTGTTCAGTGGTATCTCATTCTGGCTTTAATCTACATTTTCCCTAAAGGCTAATGACGTTAAATGTTTTTTTCATATGTTTATTTGAATCTGTATATCTTCTTCAGTGAAATGTCTATGCCTTAGCTCATGCTGTAATTGACTGCAAGCCTTTTTCATTATTTAATTTTGAGAGATCTCCATGGCTGGCAACTATTTTCTCCAAACCATACCTCATCATTTCTTCCTCTTAACAGGGTTCTTAACAGGACATTTTTTTTTTTATTTTGATTATGTTCAATTTATCAATTTTTCCTTTTATGGATTGTGCATTTAGTGTTAAATCTAAGAACTAATTGCTTAGCCCTAGATTTTCACTTATGTTTTCTCTAAAATATTTTATAGCTTGATTTTTATATTTAATTCCATGATCCATTGTGATTTATTTTTTCTATAAAGTTTGAGATTTACATCAAGGTTTTTTTTTTTTGCATAAGGATGTACAATTTCTCCACCATTTGTTGGAAACACTATCTTTCCCCCATTGAATTGCTTATCAGCTCTGTATATTTTATTAATCTATTCTTGTGCTATCTATTCTGTTTCATTATCTAGACATCTGTCCCTCTGCCAATATTATGCAGTCTTGATTCCTGTAGCTACATAGTAAGTCTTGGATTCAGGAAAACTGATTTAACACCCTATTCTTTTTCGAAATTAATTTAGCTCTTCTAGTTCCTTTGCCTTTCTATATAAATTTTCAGTCCATATAAATAATATAGTATATATCTATAAAAAATCTTCCTGGGATTTTGATAGAAATTGTGTTAAACCTTTATGTCAATTTAGGAAATATGATGGTCAGATTTATTTGTCAGTTTGGTTAGGCTATATTCCCCAATGATTTAATCAAACACTAAATTATCTGTTTCTGTGAAGGTATTATGTAGATGTGATTGAAGTCCACAATCAATTTGCTTAAGTAAGGGAGATCATGCTAGATAATCTGGGAGGACCTTAAGAGAACAACAGAGTCTTGCCTGAAGAAGAAAATTTTACCTATTGAGTGCAACTTCAGTTGGTTCCTTGAAGTTGCAAACTTTCTCTTCCTTAAAGCTTGCCCTATGGATTTCAGACTTCCCTAGCCAATACTCACAAATGCATAAACTAATCCTTTCCAATAATCTCAATATATATTCCTACTTCTTCTCTTTCTCTGGTTGATCCATAAGTGATAAAAATTTTGGTACCAAGAGTAGTAGTTTTGGAGGAACAGAATGTTAAGGATGAGTTTACTGAATTGGCTCTGGGTCTTTTGAATTGTTTCTATAACTTGATATATGTAAAGGAACTAATGACTCTAAGTGATAAAGAAGGACTAGTAGCCCATAGTGTGATATGGCGGTAGAGAGATACAAAATATCACCTTTTGAGTTCTCTTAATCAAATAGTATTGAAGGGAAAGTTCCATATGAGAAAAAAAAAATGAGCTCGGGTCTTCAAATTCCCAGCTCAAGCTCACATTAATGAGCTGAAATTTTTATTTGTTGTGAAAGAAACCCTTATCTCCTGTATCCACAGGGCCAAGATTCCTTAAAACCAAATCCAGAATCTCTTATTGCTAGTGTCTGAATGCAAATTGGATTTCCAGCCTTTAGAAAGTCTAATGTTAAAGTGAAAGAATTAATCTGGAAAGAATAGGATCATGAAAATTGGAATGAGAGCATATAAAGGCAGTGGCATCTAACCCCTGAATTCTGCTAAGTATTCTTTACCAGTATAACAAAGCTTCTGCCCCTGCCCTAGGAGCTTAACCCTGCTTCGACTGAAGGAGATGTAATGGCCTCTCCTGAGGTAGTTGCTTTGCAAGAAACTGTTGACTCCTCAGAATCTACCCCTGGAACCCACCCCATTTGCATCTAGAACTTTAACTAGTCTGAAGTCCCAGCAGGCCCCAAAAGGTGAGGTGCAAAGTGTGACCCACAAAGAAGTGCACTAAATACCCAAAGAACTACATGAAATTTTACAAATTACACAGAAAGAAATCTGGTTAATAAATGTTCAGAGTATGGAATCATAGTGAAAGGAATGTGGTATCTCTCACTGAACACTAATTCCTGGCATCCCAAGTTGAATCAGCTAGAATTAATTGATAATAAGTTCACTAACCAGAGGTTCAGATTTAATGGCATAGCTCAAGGGAGTAGAAGGGCTTTAACAATTTTTTTTAGTTGGTTGGCTGAAACATGGACCCAAAGTTGGCCTACACTAAATGTAATTGAAATGCCAAACTTTCTTGGAATATATTTTAGTCTGCTAAGCTGCTAAAAGCAGATACTACGAAATGTGTTGACTTTAACAATGGGAATTCACTATCTTACAAGTTTGCAGTTTTTTTAATTAATTTTTTTTATTTTTAAAGAAGCTTTAGATTACATAAATGTTACATAAAATTTATAAGGCATTCCCATGTGTTCTATTCCCTCTCCCTCCTACATTTTCCCACATTAACAATATCCTTCTTTAGTGTGGTACATTTGTTGCAATTGATGAACACATATTGAAGCTTTGCTACTAATCATGGACTGAAGTTTACATTATAGTTTACACCATGTCCCACACAATATTGTAGGTTATGTCAAAATATACAATGGCCTATATCCATCACTACAATGTCATGCAGGACAACTTAAATGTCCTGAAAATGCCCCCATATTATGCTTATTCTTCCCTCTCCTATTCCACGGAACCTCTGGTAGCCACTGCCTTTATGTCAATGATAAAAGTTCTTCCATTGCTATAATAATAATAGGTCTATAGAATAATAATAAGGTTATTTTAGTCCATTGTTCATTCCCCAATCTTGAGAATTTGGGGATGGTGATGCCATCTCTGCTTTAAATGGAGAGGGAGCTTAGATTCCATGTGGCAGATGGGTGAAACTATCTTGATTGCAGTTGCAGACACTCTATGTTCCTTGGGATGAGCATTGTCTATCATCATCTCCTTGTTAGTTGTCCTGGGTGAGTCCAATGAACTGGAGAGTAGGTTTTGAGGCTCAGAAAAATGTCCAAATAAAGGCATCATCAGGTGATGCTTCCTTCCCAAAGATTGGCTTCCACCAATACAAGATTCTTCTTTCACATGGCAAGGCACATGGAGGCATCTACTGGACTCTCCCTTATCTTCTGGGTTTCATTGCTTTTAGCTTCTTGCTTACATGGCTTTTTCTCTGTTTGATTTTCATTCCCTTATAAAGGACTCCAGTAAGAGGATTAAGACCTACCCTGGTCTATGCTTGAACTGAAAGGTTCAAGGTTATTAAAAGGTCCAACTTACAATAGGATTACACCCACAGGAATGGATTTTCTTGAGTACATACAGTTCCAACCACCACAGTATATTATAGAGGAAGGTATCCAAAAGCTTAGGGAAGTTAGAATATTGGAGTGGATTTAAAAGGTGCTGTCTACCTATACAGGCAAGTTTCAAAGATCATTATCACCATGATGGTGAGAAATAAATTTGTGAGTGGAGCCCCAGCATCCTTGAAGAGCCCTGTGGTCACTCTTCTCTGTAGGTCCAAAATTACAGTGGAAACTGCTACAGTAGAACTGAGATCCCTAAATGCAATAGGGTTAATGTGTTTTCAGGATGGCAGGAGCCAAGTGGTAGCTCTTATTAGTTAATGACAAGACATGTGCATCAGTCAGAGTTCTCCAGGTAAATAAAAACAGAAAAAAAAACATATATAGATAGATGATAAATAGATAGATAAATGATAGATATTTATTTTTGTCTCATGTAATTTTAATGTCTGCCCAGTCCATCAGACTGGAAATTCTGATGAATGAATGCTGCAGGCTTGAGTCAAATCCACAGAAGGGCCAGCAGACTGAAAATGGAAAATGAATTGACATACTTTTGAATCAAAATTTTCTCTTCATCTGGAAACCTCAGTTCTTTGCTCTTAAGGTTTTCAACTGATTAGATAATATCCATCCACATCATTAGAGGTAATCTCCTTTATTAAAGACAACTGATTATAAATAATAGTTGCATCTATAAAGCACCTTCACAGTGACACCTTGACTAGTGTTGGATCCAGCAACAGGGCACCATAGCTTAGCCATCACAGTGGCTGTGGATTCTGTAATGCACAGTGGAGCCAAAGCACTGATCAGAATAATCTGACTCACAAAGAACTATGGCATTGACCAGGTGATCACAGTGTCCATAGAAAAGAAACAAATGGTGTGGTAGTTTGAGGTTCTTATGGATGCCTGAAAAATCATGTCCTTACAGATAATCCATTCCTATGGGTATGAACCTATTGTAGGTGGGACCTTTTGATTAGATTACTTCAATAGCGCATGACCCAGGGTGAATCTTAATCCTCTTACTGGAGTCCTTTATAAATGGGATGAATACAGAGAAAGAAACCCACAGAAGCTTAGCGAGAAAACCACAGGACCTGTGATATATGACAGAGGAGTCAAGGATCACTGGTAGCAAGTCTTCAGGGAGAAAGGCAACATCTGATGAAGACTTGATGTGGGCATTTCATTGCCTCAGAACTGTTAGCTTATAAATTAATAAATCCCCATTGTAAAAGCTAACCCATTTTCAGTACAGTGTATTCCAACAGCCTGATAAACTAAAACAAATGGAAATACTAATAAATTTTACTAGTTCTAGTAAGTGTAAGTGGTAACTTGATTCAGCAAAACAGAGAGCTGTGGCACCTAAATCCATTCCCGGACTTGAGCCAGTTTACAGTCTCAGAACTCCTTGAGTGAAAGAGAGGCAGGTATGCTTGAAGAAAGACTCTGTTGCACTGCCAAAAACATATAATGTAAACTTTTTTCTCATACTTCCCCAAAGGGAGCTATGTTCATTTACCAGGGCAACTGTGCAGTGGGGGAAGGTAAATAATCAAATTTTTCAGATATTACTTAATAAAGATCCTGAAATGTCACTAACTCCTAAAGACCAAGAATGTCACTGTCATCTTCCAGTCAGAGTAGGGCCTATGCAGGTCAGTGGATGAATGGACTTTTAGCTCCAGTCCATTTTACAACTGCCTCAGTATGTCCTGAAACCAAACTTGTGGTTATTTCTCAAGTTTCGGAATGAGTAATTGGACAACATATACTTCCCAGCTGCAAAAATCCTCACATTGTTCTCTAATCTGTGGAGGGAAGGGCAAGTGGAAGCTGCTAAAGCTACCTACCTACAAAAATAGTGAACTGAAAGCATTGCTACATTCCTGGAGGGATTTTAGTGACTAGTGCTATCATGAAGGACGACATCCACGTCCACATTCACCTCATCTCTCAAGTCTGCACAAATAACATATGATCTTTGAGAATGAGACTTGATTACCAAAAATTTAACCAGGTTGTGACTGCAATTGCAGCTGCTATTCTAAAAGTGTTTTCATAGCTTGGACTAAAAACACATCCCATAGAAATTGGAATGTACCTGTTGATCTGGCAACTTAATTTTTTTCTTGATTCTTCTTAGTAAAGATCACCAGAAGCAGTTAAGTTTCATCTGGCAAGGTCAGCAGTATACCTTCTCTCTGCTACCTCAGAGTATATCAACTCCTCAGCTTTATGTAAACATTTAGTCTGTTGGGACCTTGATTGCCTTTGCCTTCCAAAATATATCTTGCTGGCCCATTACACTGGAAGTATTCTGATTGGCCATGGTTAATAGGGATTATCAATTACTCTAGATATATTGGTAAGATAATTGCATGTCAGAGGATGAGATAAATCCCACAAAAATTCAGGGGCTTTACACCTCAATGAAATTTCTAAGGAATGGGAACATTTCTAGGGGTTTAGTGGTGTGGGCATATCAAGATATGCCTTCAGCGTATCAGTGGTAGACAGATATGGCATTGTAGCTTTTTCAGACACAGCATCTTAGAATTTTGGATCAATTCCTGCCATTCTCTTTAGAAAATTATTGTATTGATACAACTTTGGGCTTGCTGTTGGACATTAGCAGAGACTGACTGATTAAGCTTAATTAGCATGAGACCTGAGCTGCCCATCATGAACTAGGTATTGTCTGATCCACCAAGACATAAATTTGAATGTGCACAGCAGTATTCCATCATCAAAGAGAAGTGATATATGTGAGACTGGACTCAAGTGAGCCCTGAAGCACAAGTAAATGTTCCAAATGCCCATGGCACCTGCTACATTACCATCTCCCTATCAGCATTCACCTAGAGCCTGATGATATGCTCTCTATGACCATATTACCAAGAAAGTGTAAACCCAGGCATTGTTTATTTATGTTTCTGCACAATATGAATATGTGTCCCTAAAGCATATGACTACAATACTACAGCCATTTTCTGTATCATCCCCCAAGGACTTTGGTGATGATCCTTCCAGCAAGCAGACAGAGAGCAATGGACCTGGTAGTTCATTTTGCCTGGAAGGAGAAATGGGCTGTGGCCAGTGGTTAGTCTGGATTGTCAGGGACGTGGAAAGAAAATGATTGGGGAATTGTTAACATAGAAGTATCTAAAATTTATATTGATAGACCTTTCTGAATTGTAAATAATTTAATATATTTGAATCCCATGTGAATGTTCACCCGAGGGTGACCTTAGCAAAGGAAGATTTTAATAATCAAGTGCATAAAATGACCTGTTCTTTGGATACTACTTAGCTTCTTTTTCAATCCACTCCTGTCATTGCCTAATGAACAAACTGGCTATGTTGGCAGAAATAGAGATTATGAAAAGGCTCAACAACATGAACTTTTCTACTCACTAAGGCCAGCCTGGCTACAGTCACTGCTGAGTGACCAGTCTCCCAGCAGCAGCTGTGCACACTGTGTCCCCATTCTCTGAGTTGATGGCACCATTCCCTGAATTGATCAGCCAGCTGCTTGGTGGCAGATTGATTACATTGGACCACTTCTATCATGGAGGGAGCATCACTTTATTCTTACTGAAATTAGATTACTTAGTTAGGATGCAGACTCATGGCATGCTATAACCACCATTGTGGAATTCCACTAAGCATTGTTCAAGATCAAGGAACTCACTCCACAGCAAATTAATTGCATCAATGGACTCATGATAATGTATCTCATTGGTCTTATGACAGTCCTCATCAATCTAAAGCAGCTGGTTTGATATAATGATGCAATTGTCTTTTGAGGAATCAGTTATAGTGCCACCTAGGTGCTACCAGGAAAGACAAAGTCCTCTAGGTTATTCTAAATTAGCATCTGATATATGTTGCTTTTTCTTCCATAGACAGGATACATGGTTCCAGGAATCAAGGGGTAAAAATGGGAGTGGCTCCACCCACTATTATCCACAGTTACCCAACAGCAAAATATTTGCTTCTTATCTCCACAAATTTAGGCTCTACTAATCTAGAGGACTTAGTTCCAAATGGAGGAATGTGTCATGCATCCACCATGAGACACAATAATTTTCCATTTAAATGGAAGTTGAAACTTGAGTGTCTATAGTAATGTAGTATCTTTGCTTCAATAAGCTTTGTGTATAAGTGGATGGGAGGTGATACAGAGCATCACCTAGTGTTGACACATGTTTGCTGTGGGTAACAAAGCTTGAGTAGAGGAGAAAGGTGCAACTACAAGAAATTAGATAAATATTTGCCCCAAAGCATAAAATAAAATGAAATAGAAGTGGTGCCTGCCCAACTGACATTCTAAGTTTAATGATTTGTGAAGATCTTAAAGAGATGAAAATGCTCATTTATGTTATCTTGCATTTTTAGCTACCATGAGAAAATGTGAATATAAGGTTAGTATATTTAAGCCACATTTCAGCAGTATAATTTTGAGAGTTATATGAGTTTATGATGAAAGTAATTGTAGTTTTATTTGCTTTTAGGTTTATTGGTTTAATGGTTGTGCTGGCATATTTTGCTTATGAAGAAAGGGATTAAGGAGTTAATTCAACTTACAGAAATTTAAATAATAAAATATTTTTAAAGTGTTTAGTTTTCCTTAGTACCACATGTAAAACTTAGTTCAAATTGTAATATGTATGTCATTATGATTCATGTATTCTAATTTCAGAAAATTCAATAAAACATCACTAAAGATCTACTAAATTCAAATCAAGTAAATTATAGCTCTTATTTGAATATTAATGTTCTGTATTTTGAATAGACCTAAAAATGGCATCCTGGTTTTCATCCATAATACTCTCACTACCTCACATTTATGTCCTATGCATATTTTTCTTTGTTTACACTTAAATATAAGGGTTCTCCAGAGTGCTAGGTGGGCTTATTCTCTTATTAGTCAGTGGATCATTCTTAGTTGAATTCATCCAAACCACAATATCAACTATTAATTCTATAAATCCAAAATCTGTGTCTCCATTCCAAGGTTCTCTGTTGTGGTCTCGAGCCATATCTAATTGCTTAAAATATATTCACTCAGATATCACACAGTTCACTCCAAAAGCAAGATATTAAAATTAACCATATAATATTTTTCCATATTTCCACTCATTCCATTACTGTAAGGATCCTAAAAGATACTCCCTTTAACTTGGTCTTTGGTGGGTTATTTGAGTCACCACCCATGTCTACCTTCAGGACTAAAGAGTTTCACCAGAAGCTGGAAGTGCTGGTAGCACTCTCCCCTAAGTTGTCCACTCTTCTCATAAAGTTCCCCATCTCAAAAGAGACTAATCACCAAATGTCATTCCTTCTTCCTAGTAGTCCATAGCTTCTGACTGGTTAATGTGGTAATAAGAATATCAGACCCCTTATCGAAAAAGGGACCAATCTAAAGGACTTTCCCAATGTCAGAGCTTCCTTTAGTGTCAGCATAGACTTTAATTGGGACTGCTTCTTTGTCCAACTTCTCACTATCCCTGACCCTACTTCTCTCCACTTCCAAACTCATCCTGCAACAGTTGGTGCCAGGAGTAGTTTGAGAAAGTATATATCAAGATGGCATTTTGGAGTTGTATTGCCCACTCCCTCACTTGCTGGCAAGGAGTTGTAGGGAACTATAGATAGTCCATGGCACAATGAATCATTGAAACTGTTAAAACTTTTAGCTGTGGTAAGATGAGATGGAATTTCAGTGGGAGAGAAGGTAGTAGTAGGTCCAATGTGCCAGGCCATTCAGAAATATGGGGGAAAACAGTAACTTTAAAGACAATGGAATTAATTGGTTTTTGCTTATTGCAGCTAACAATTTGGAAGATGGTTACAAAAGGCTAAGAATGATTAATCAGTAACTTATAACTAAATATGAAAACAAGTTCTCCTTTATATCATTTGAGGAAGCTCTCATCTACAGCAGTTAGAGGGATGAGAAAACTGGGCACAGTTCTCTGATCTAATCTTAAGAGTAGCAGATAGTCTATTGTTCATTTCCCAGTCTTGAGGATATGAAGATGGTGATTGATGCCCACTCTGCTTCTGATTGAAAGGGGGCTTAGATCCCATGGGGCAGATGGATAGAACTATCTTGATTGCAGTTCAAGACACTCTCTGTTCCTTAGGACGGGCATTGTCCATCATCATCTCCTTGTCAGTTGTCCTGGATGAGTACAGTGGACTGGAGAGTAGGTGTTGAAACTCAGGGTTCAAATGGCACATGGACAGACCAAAGATTTAAGTCTCTGTGACATATATTTAACAAGTATGGTGCTAATTATAGGTTCAAATAAAAGGGCCAGAAGAGTCATGTGTAGGGAAATTAAAAATGATTCTAACTCTGTTACACTGGGGAGTATAAATTCTAGAGTAAGGCCCACTGATAGGGTACCAAATTCCTGAACCTCTCTGCCCTGCTAATAATGTCTGGATGTTGCTAGAACCTTTAGGAGCCCTGTTATTGGAGGCACTGTTTACTGTGGCAGTCAATAAGATACTGCTGAGATGTGCATAAGGGTAACCTCTGGAATGACCTCCCAACTCACTTTGAAATCCCTTAGACATCAAAGCTCATTTGTATTTACCATTTCCCCCGTTTGGTCAAGGTCTTTTTCCAGATGCATTGCTATTTGGCACTTGGTAATAATCACTCAGTTCCAAGGAGGCTCATCCCGGGAGACATGTTCCACCCTGGAGGGACGGTAGTATGTTTATATGTTGAGTGTGGCTTAGAAAGAGGTCACATTTGAGCAACAAGGAGGCTTTCAGGAGGTAACCCTTAAACAGTATATAATACTAGGCTAAGATTCAATTTCACAAGAATAAGTTTCATAAGTACAACAATCAATATCAAGGGACTGGCGTAATGGTCTGTTCTCCTTCATTAGACACTGCCCATGTGCTCAGGGGATTCTTGCCATCCTATTAGAGAATGTAACAGAACTCCCCAGGATGGGAATTCAATAATGTTTCGGTTATTGTATGGGTCACCACCTAGGGAGAGACAACACCCCATGAACACTTGAACATATTCATATGACTTAGAGGCATGCCCCAGGTATGTCACACCCCATGTATCCCCCCATCATCAACAACCCACACCAGTGATCCTCCCTTGCCACAATTGTGACCTTTCTGTGATCCAAAACCTCTCCGAAAATGAAGCCAACAAAATAACCAAATAAAGTTAATAAAAAATAAAATAAAAATAATAGCTAAAAAAATAACAAAATATAAAAAATAAATTAAAAAATTTTAAATAAAAAAATAGACATGTTATCTTTCATCACTGTAAGATCTGTTGTCTTATATGTACAGTTATATTTTCTTCTCTATATTCCCCCAGTGTCTTAATTTTCTCCTTTTAACTTCAAAGATGCTTTAGGTTACAGAAAAGCCACATAGAGACTATAGGGTATTCCCATATACCCAATACCCTCCCCCTTTTCCACTCTCCCTTATTAATGGCATTTCACATGTAGATGATACATTAATTACAATTGATGTACAAATATAGAAGCATTGCTACTAACCATGGTCAATGGTTTATATTATGGCTTGCATTTTGGATCATACCGTTTTATAGGTGTTTATGAAATTTAAAGTGTCCTGTATCTGTTATTGCAAGATCATGCAGAACAATTCTAATGCCCTAAAATGCCCTATATTCCATTCTTATTTATTCTATTCTTTCTTTCTCCTGCCCTTAGAACTTATTGTAACCACTAAGTTTCAATTTTTGAACAATAAGATTCATAATTACTTTCAATAATATTGAGGGCTTAACATATTGGTCTGTTTTTTTATTAGGCACTATCTCTGTTCTCAAGGGATTCTCATTCGTCTAATTGAGAACATAATAGGACTCCCCAGGATGGGAGTTTAATATTTTCTTGTTTATTGCGTGGGTCTCCACCCACTGATATCACACTCTATGACAAAATTAACGCATATTACATAGAAGCCTGCCTCGGGTGTGCCCTATCCCATATACCCTCCACACCTGATACCCTACACCAGTAATCCTCCTCTGCCATATTTGCCAAAAGAACATTCCCAACATTGTAGTTTTAACCCCAGACCTGCAAATCCCCAGAGTTCACCTGCTCCTTTCTCCCTCCCCCCAGTTCCACATATAGTCTAACCCAACCCTTACATCCTACTCCTTTTTCAGACACTGTCAAACCCAATCACATCACTGCATCACTGTCATGCCCATCGACTGCCCAGTCACACCCTTCCACCTTATCATAGATTTTGCTCATATGGGCACAGACTCACCACCCTCTACTCTGTTTCTGTCTTCTGTAAACCTATCTTCCAGGCTCTAGCTCTGTGAGTATGCTCAATTTGCTAAAGTCTTTTCAGTGAGGTCATGTAATATTTGTCCTTCAGTGCCTGGTTTACTTCACTCAACATTAGATCTTCAAGATTCATCCATGTTATCCCATGAATTAATACTTCGTTCCTTCTTGCAGCTGAGTAATATTCCATTGTATGTATATACCACAGTTTGCTGATTCATTCTTCTGTTGATGGACATTTGAGTTGCTTCCAACTTTTGGCAATAGTGAATAATGCCTCTATGAACATTGCTGTGCATATATCTGTTCTG
Organism: Cabassous unicinctus; assembly: GCA_029593785.1. Classification (NCBI taxonomy): domain Eukaryota; kingdom Metazoa; phylum Chordata; class Mammalia; order Cingulata; family Chlamyphoridae; genus Cabassous; species Cabassous unicinctus. The sequence goes on from JAQZBX010000259.1 coordinate 116,376, forward strand.
CTTTAATTCTTCTGGGTATGTACCCAGCAGTGGGATTGTTGGATCATAAGGCATTTCTATAGTTAGTTTCCTGAGGAACCACCAAACTGTCCTTCACAATGGTTGCACCATTCTATGTTCCCACCAGCAGAAGATAAATGTTCCTCCACGTCTTCTCCAACACTTGTAGTCCTCTATGTTTTTACCAGCCACCAGTCTAATAGGTGTAAGATGATATCTCATTGTAGTTTTGATTTTCATTTCCCTGATAGCTATTGATGTTCAGCACCTTTTCATGTTCTTTTTAGCCATTTGTATTTCTTTTAAAGTAGACTTATTATTATTCTATTATAGACTTACTATTATCTAAAATGGAAGAAGTTTTATCATTGATATAAAGGCAGTGGCCACCAGAGGTTATGAGGGGAGGGAGAGGGAATAATAGGGGTAATATGTGGGGCACTTTCAGGACATTGGAATTACCCTGCATGACATTACATTGATGGATACAGGCCATTACATATTTTGTCATAACTTACAAAATTGTGCTGGACAGAGTGTAAACTATAATGTAAACTATAGTCCAGAGTTAGTAGCAATTCTTCAATATGTGTACATCAATTGTAACAAATGTACCACAGTAATGAAAAATGTTAATGTGGGAAAGTGTGGGAGTGGAAGGGGATGGGACATATGGGAATCCCCTATATTTTTTACATAACATTTATGTAATCTAAAGTTTCTTTAAAAAAAATTAATAAAAGAGTAGCAGATATCTAAGAAAGGTTAAACTCTCAAATGAGTTCTGCTATGACTAGGTGAGGGCATTAGTTGGGCAAGAATAGGACCCTGATACATGGAATGGGGATTTCTGGATTTATGCACCTGAAAATATTGAATGCTCAGAATCCCTGGAAACCTCTGGACTTGCAGGAGTGGCCCACAGTCCCCTATTAAGAAATGCATGACTTGAAGAAAATGCAAAGTCTTCCCCTCCAGAGACAAAATGAGCCTTCACTCAGCATCTGCTCCCACCTAGTCTCTAGGCACTAACCCAATGACCAGTGCTAATTCACAAAATAATCACATTGTGGACATGCTCAGCCTGATAAAGGAATAAATGAACAAACTATACTTCAAAATAGCTGCAGGACCTCGCCAAAATGCACTGGCAGGACCCAAGAGAGCACGCATAGGACTACATCAAGTTGGCAGAATATATAGTTGGAAAAGGGTTTATTGATTTGGTAGTACGCTCACAGGATTCAGGACTTAACATTCTGTGAAGGACCGTAGGAAGTAGTGCAAACACACTGCTAGGATGGAAAAAGTGATAGTACATGTTAAATGTTGTTGAAATACTGGATTTGCCATGGCAGATGGTGGATTAAGGGTTTGAAGGACTTAGGGAAGTGGGCATACTAAAGTGGAAATATTATGTAAGACCAGGCTATGTTCCACAGGAGGGCACAGAAAGAAGAAAAAATATTCTTGTGAGATGATTACCATTATCGTAAACATGTTCAGTAGTGGCTCTCTTCTAGTGCCTGGACTAAAGAAGGGGGATGCTGTAACAGAACTGGACACTCTTATAGCAATAGGAATGATAGGATCCCAAAATAATAGAGGACAGTTGGGGGTATTTACATATCAGCAGACAGTTGAATGCAATTATAGTAAACAGAGATGAGGAGAGAGTGGTAATCAGAGAAGCCTGAGCTGCAAAGAGAGGTGGACATGGTAAGTGAATGCAACATTCCTAGAAACAAAATATGTGGGTTACCTTCTCTCAGCAACTTTACATCTTATGGGAAAAGGCCAGACATAAGGCAGGAAGAAAACATATAAAGAATAGTATTTACCATAAAGTGAAAATGAATAAACAGTAGTGATAGTGAGAAGCAAATTTAGATATTGTGGTCAGAGGAAAACTGAGTAGACCTCATGAATAATGCCAGCCAGCTTTACAATGAACTGGAAGACATATTCTTTAGAAGGAAATATAAATTAGGCTTTCAGGGGAAAATCAGGCAGAAGGAATTATGTAAACAAAACAAAAAAAGAAAATAAAAGAAACCTAACAATTTATTCCAAGTACATGGAGTTAGAGCATTATGGTCATATCTTTCTCTAGAGTATTTCCTTTAAAATTTTATTTGCCTTAAAATTGTCTTACATCTCCACAGTTGTTATACTCACAACTCTAACAGTATAATTCAGGTCATCAAAGGTTCCTATCGAAAATCTAATTACTTATATTAATAAATTTTTCGATCATATTTTCATTCAACAATTATTTATAGAGTAACAACTACCTAATATAAACTATTCTATAATAAAGGTATAAAATGATCAAATCAAACAGATTATCTGCTGTCATGGGGATAGCATTATAATGGCGTTATGTAGCCTGTAATTAAATAAATATGTAAATGTATTGTAAAAGAAGTTCCTTGGAGGGAATTAATAAAGATGAGAGGTGCTAGAGAGTCACAGAAGTTGAAGTGTGCTGTGCTTTTTTGTAGGGGTTGAGGAAAGGCCATTTGTTAAATTAAGTTTGAATAGACTTTTAGGAAGTGAGAGAGTGTGTTATATAGGGGAAGAGCATACCAGGTGGCATGAACAGGTAAAGCAGATGTACTGAGATGAAAGTATGAGGGAATGCTTACCAAACAGCAAGGGGGACAGGTGCTTTTGGAGCAGAGTGAGCTGAGAGAGAGAGGGAGTACAGATGTCAGAGAGACAATGGGTACCACAAGACTTGGGGCCTGGAGCCCTTTGATTTTTATCCTAAGTAGATGAGATGATGATGGAATGACATCATCTGCTTCTGACTGTAAAAGCTTTTTAAAAATCTTCTCTATGGAAAATAACCTCTATATATGCAACAGTGCAAATAGATAAATAGTTTAGGAAACTATTCCAATAATTCACGTGAATGATTATGGTGGTTTGGGCCAGGATTGTAATTGATTACTTGTTGAGAATTAGATGGACTCTGTGTGTACTAGCGTAATGCATCAATAAGCTTTGATGATGAAATAGATTTGGTCTAAGGAAGAAAGGTTAAAGACAACTGCAAAGTGTTGGCATGAGCTACTTGAGCAATGGAGCTGTAATTAACCGAGATAGGGAAGATTTTTACAGGAGCAGATTTGATTCAAAACATAGGTGTTCAGCTTAACTGTGAAGTTTAATATACCTGTTGATCATAAAAGTAAAAATATGCAATAGGGTCTCTTATGTATGAGTGTGGACTACAGGTTAAGGCTCTCAATTAGACATAAGACTCTCAATTAGACATAAATTTTAAAGCCATGGGGATGAGTGAGAAACTATAGGCAGTGATTGTAGCTTGTAACTTGATGCATCATTGAGAAACAACTAATGAATGGATAAACAAATTGTGATGTATATGCACGATGGAATATTATGCAGCAGTAAGAAGAAATTAAGTCGTGAAGAATATGTCAATATGGAAGAACCTCAAGTGTATTTTGTTGAATGAAGCAAGCCAGACACAAAAGGACAAATACTGTATGATTGTTCCATTATGAACTAAATATATTATGTAAACTCAGGGAGTTAATAATTAGAATATAGGTCACCAGAAAATAGGAGTGTAGAGAATGGAAAGATGAGCGTGAATCTGTGCAGAATTGGTAAAAAGGTTGTTTGTAAATCTGTGGAAATGAGTAGAAATGGTGAAAGCATATCATGGTGTTTGTAACTAGCAGAGCTCTTATATGGGTATGACAGTGGTTATAAGGTCATGTATGTTACTAGAAGGAAAGCTAAAAACTGTAACATGGGACTGTATAAGACAGTAAAATCTCATGTAAAATAAGAATATGGGTGATATTGAATATATAAGGCGGTTTTTATAAAATATAAAATATAAATATACTATACTAGAGAGAAATAAAATAAAATATAAATATAAATATACTAGAGAGAAGGAAAAAGAATAGCAGCTATGTACAGCAGGGGAAGCATAGAGAGATTGAGAGGTGATGAGTTTTGTTTGTTTTTTGTTTATTATTATTATTGTTATTGGAATAATGAAAGTGCTCTAAGAATGGTTGAAGAGATGAATGTACAAATATGTGATTGTACTGAATACCCTTGATGGTACACTTTGGATGGATTTATGCTTTATTAATATGTGTCAATAAAATTGATTCGTAAAGCAAAAGAAAAATGCATTGCTATTATCAGCCATTAAATTGAAGAGGCTAATACTTAAATATAGGGAAATTACTATAATTAAAGAAATAAGAAAACAAGTCTCTTATGTATAAAATTTGATATTTCTTCTTTTTTTAGTCTTTCATTGAACACTACAAATGAAATGAGTATATTTAGAAGAAATTTTGTCCTCAGTGAGTGAACATATGTACGTATGACCTCTCATGTGGATGTATCTGGGAAACTTCCACTATTTACCTACACAGTTCATAAAGTTATATGCTTTTTCCTTCCTAAACTAAGAGATGGAACATTAAAGAAAAAAAAAAAAGTCTTGCTTCCACATAATTCCATATTTAACAAAACTTTGAAAATTGGTTAAGTTATGTTCAAGAAAAGATGTGAAATTAATGCACTCATAATTTAAATGATTAATTTATGAGTAATTAGTTCATTCTTTTTACTCTTTTATTTCAGTGTAATTGGTACTGTAGCCAAGGTTGAGTATGTTAACATCAGATTGCCTAAGTTTAAATCATGACTCAACCTCTTGTAAGTGTGAAGCTAGGCAAAAAATTCTTCCTCCCTGTTCCTCAGTTGCCTTGTCTCTGAATTGAGAATAATCACAGAAGCTATCACATGGATTTTATGATAATTAAATGAAATAACACCTGTAAGCTGAATAGCAGAGTGGCTGACACATATTAAGGATTTTTTAAATGTTAATAATTATTAGCTATTACAGAGAAGAACCTTTCATTGCACTGATTAAGTTATTTTACGTGATTGGCCTAGAGTCATTAACACCAAATGACTCTGGTACCTATCAATTATAGAAGCTAATTATTTCTTTCTACCGAACATTATTTCTTAGAGCTAATTATAACTAAACAATCTACATTATGCCTTCTCTTATCTGCAGCTTTACCTTTCTAATGAAGAAGTACACAAAATGGAATTTTAAAAAATGCATCTTAAGAATTAACTTTAGCTGTTACACTACTTTAAAATTTGTCACATGTAGCACATTAAATCACAATGTATATGGCAAAAGAAATAAAATAAAAAGAATTAATAAATATACAGAATTAACATATCATCTTTACAATAATGAGATGTTGCAAGTTCTAATAATAGTCGCTTAGACTGTATAAAACTGAGGAAATTTTTCATCATTTATTATTAAGACATTTGTAGTATATTATTTTGGACACAATCTTTAATAACATATTTTCAAATTCTTCATTTAATTTATATTTATTGTTTGTAAGGCACCCTGCTAGGAGGATAGGTAGAATTATGTATTAAACATATTTAAAAAGTACAAAAATGTCTGAACTTCATAGTTAGTGTGACCACAGCTAGATCATAAGTGAAAAGGAGTAGCCAGGTATTGGGTCTTCCTTTTGCTTGATTTCATTGATTTACTAAAAGCCAACTTAAAACTAATAATTTGTGTGTCTATCCTTTGTGGGAATATTTACCATTCAGAATCAGCATGCCTAATTTTAATAGAAAATGCAAATATTAGAAAGAGGAAATTTTTAAGAGTTTGAGTCTTAGAATGGGGAAAAATCTCATCTCATAAATTAAAAACTATGTCTTTCTTCCAATAGACTTTGTGTCAAAGGATGCTTGATAATAAATTCCTATTCTTATTAAGATTATGTAGATCAACATTTCTAAAGAAATTTGTAAATTTTAGCCAAACACTGAGTATTCTGATGTTTAATAAAACCCACATTATATTCTAAAGTAAGGGACATAAAAGTACTACTTTTCTATATTTGTCAAATGTGATGAGTCTCTTTTTAATCATAAGAAACGTAAAAGTCAACATTTCGTCTAAACCATAAAATGTGGTAAACATATATGGAAAGCAAAGAATAGTAATACAACCCAGCACAAGCAAAAGATTTAATAAAATGTTTGAAACCCATGGAGAATGCAGTAATTGAAACAAAATCAATTTTCAACTTATAAATTTGAACAGGGAAATAAAATTATGCTAATCTAATGTATTTGCCTTATTGTGTTTTTCAGTTCATTATACTGTATGCACAAATATGAGATGGTTATTTTCCCTTTGATAATACTCCTTAATTCATTTGCTTAAATTGGGTTGTTTCCTTTAAGTACTGCCAAAGCCTTCTGAAAGATCTTGTTTATAAATGCATTTTCTCTACTTGCTCTGTTTTATTTTTATTTCATTTGGGTTACATCATGTAAAAGGCATTATCAATTATTTTATTTACTTATGTTATGAGGCCATAGTACATATATATCCCAAATTGCCTCTTATTTTCCTTACAGACCTTTGCTCAATAAAATCATATTAAAACTCTAGGCTACTGTTTATGACAGTTAATACCAATGGATTTTCTAGTAGGTCAGATCTCTGTACAAATTCTGTACAAATTAGCTTTGCCCTTATACTGTTTATTACACAGCTATTACATCTTACTTTTTCCTTTCACACTAGCCAATTTTTGGTCTCTAGCTATTAAATAATCTCTTCTGTTCTCTTCTTGAAAATGTCTCCTTTTACTGAGTGTTTCATTGTTTATGCCAAAAGGTGAAAAACTGGGCAGAGAATAAAAAGTAAGGCATATGCTAAGAACTCATGATATAAGATATATTTATTTCACCAAGATTTCTCTTCTCTCTAGTTTTATTCTCACATTTCCAATATCTAGTAAATTAGCTACTGGCTATTTTGTGTTATATCATCCTACTGGTTTTCAGGATGACAAAAGTTGTACATTTACTGAAAGGCCTGCAGAGTAATATCAAAATATCAAATAATGCAGAGGATTAAAAAGCATTAAAAAGGGAATAAAAATAAATTCTAATAAAAGAACATCAATATAATTACTACAGAAAAAAGTTTAAACTAAATATAGATTGTTGAGAATTTTTTTAGTAAGCCCAAAGGACAGTAATGTCTTTTCTCCCTTTCATCCTCCCTCTCTCTTTCTTTTTTTTCTTCCTTCTGTTCTCCTTCCCTCCCTTTCTTTCTTCATTTTCCCTTCTTTTGCTCATTTTCTTTTCTCCTTCATTGTTCTTTGCCTTCTTCCCTCTTTTTCTCCCTTCCTTTCCTCCTATCTGCCTTGCCCTTCCTTTCTCTCATTTTTCCTTACACATATCTTTCTTTCTTATATTTTATTTTTCTTACAATAAACATGCCAAGTGTTATCAT